>JABBWB010000229.1:0-69736 GCA_016628085.1 Suillus occidentalis | reverse complement strand
AATGCGTGACTCTTTGTCTAGAGCTGCACCAGCACCATATCAGTCCATTTGAAGCTGAAAATGCTATTCAAGAGGTCATTCATTACTATCGGCGGCACCGTCTTCAGCATGGATGCTGCAGCGCAACTCATTCCGAGTGATCAGGAACTGAATGGGGCTTGTCAGCAAACAAGCAGTACGGCGTTGTATCGTACTCCGAGTCAGGGACTAACAGCGGCGAGGGTCTGGACTTTATCATCGGGCAGAAGTTCATGGAGAAGTATTATGCTGTGAGTCGTCGAATCGCGAGATGATGATGTAGTCCGGTTATTGATTGAATTCAATTTGCAGGTTCTCAACACGGATAGCAATCATGATCGCGTTGGATTTGCTTATACGTGAGTGTTTTTCCTCTATCTAACTTTCTCTTCCGGCTGAGATTTTTTTTGTGAAAGTGAACATACATTCACCACTGGCACATACACTCCTTGATGAGTGCCTTCTTTAGGGGGATGAGTGGTAGTTACCCTTCACACATACCCCGCGTTTCTTATGCTCCGATTGGGTAACATTCATTGCGCTAGTCCCTCCGGCTAGGCCCTGGGCTTTACTGCAACTTTTAGGACGCACTCTTGGTGTTTATCGGTGCTATGACCAAGAAAATGATAGGGGGGATTCAAGTCTGACTGTCATAGTGGTGTTCAACAGCCTTGGAGTCGCTTTGAAATTGTATCCTCGGCATAGACTTGAAAATTCGACATAAGAGTCAATGAATATTGAGTGCCGCCATATCACATATCTACATATTAATACGCCATATGCGTTCTCCACCTGAACCCCTCTTCCGCTCACAACACGAATTGGTTCCGCGGGATCAAACGTCCCGTCCTTACATTATGTAGATGAGGCGGCTCAAAGTTAGGCGCATACGTCGCATACCGCACACGGCTTTTGTGAAGCCAGGACGAATTAAGAATGGATTGTACATGGTGGCATTGATCCCGTTAATCTGGCAGCAGGAAAAGCCTGAATCATCGGATGATCTGGAAGTGCTGGTGAACTCCGTCTTGGCGATATCGTGGGGTTTCTTTAAAGGCAGGCAACCAATAAAGAAGCTGGCGGGCGGTGCGGAACATATCTAGAAGTGAGAAAAAGTGAAAACACTAACAAGAGGTAAACTTTCCTAAGGCCAGATTGTTATAAAACGAAGGATGAACGCACAATTGACGGCTGCGACGCTGCGTCGAGTGTGTTTATCGGGGTGGCAATAGTCAGAAGACCAGTGGTCTCATCCATCGCAGCATCGGTAGCAACGTGGTACCTGCTGAACGCATCTAACATTCTCCAAGTCATGTGGGATGACCCGTTTATGAACGACTTGTCCTACCGGAGGCGATGAGAACAAGAGTCGTGCCGACACCGGCAGTCTCGGGTGGGCATCCGCTACACAAGTTTGGTAAGAATGCTGCTGCTACAGTGAAACGAAATCATTGAACATTAGCAATAAGAAACACACTAAAAGAAACACATACTTTTTGTCCGTACTGCCAACACGAGGTTTGCGAGAAAAGATGGACAGCGTTGGGCACTCCATCGATATGAGAGTGGCGGGAGAGTGACACTAAGCAATCGAAAGGGGACACTCGAGTACTGCGAGGAGGAGAATGGGTACCGCGTGCTGCAGAGCGTTAACTGGACAGAGGTGAGAACGAGAGCCGTTCAACTGGACAGCCCGCTGGATTTAAATCGGAGTAAAACCGTATTTCAGCCAGCTTATTATTTGAAGTACCGCAATACTCCGACTCAAATTAATTGATATCCTCTAAAGATGCTACTTACTTTCACTCGAACTACATTTTCAAGGCCACCCGTACTCTAAGGAATGGCGTCATCATCAATATCCTCGGAAAAGTCGTCCTGTGAACAACGTCTTGGATGCGACGATGTCGTGAATAAAATCCAAATGGCTGGGCGCAATCGGGAAATGCAAACGGTTTTGGTATGATAATCTCTATTATACAGTTACAGGCACTGACTGGGGTGGTTTAAGATGTCGCTGGACGAAATCGACTTGCATGACGACACGCAGGATAAGCTATTCACCCAGTACACTATCAATACAGTGTATGCAAGCTATTCTGCAGCACAGCATCGAGTTCGTCAGTACACTCTTCTCCTGGACCTCCTCAGACGCGAGGTGGAAGAGTGGGCTCTCAAAGTAGAGAAGGCAAACCATATCATGCCTGACTACAAGCCTGTATGGCTTTTACAGTCGCAGTGATTGTTTGTCCCGTCGCTGTGTGTACTGCGTATCATTTTTATTCTCATAGCATCGAACGCGTCTAACACTCCATCATCGCTTGTTTTGTTTCATTCACCTTTGCTTGAAGGACCTTTCCTGATTGGAGTTGTATTGGTTTCGCTCATCTCAACGTCACGGCACACGAGATTCATTATTATTTGCTCCTTATTATACTTCCATTGTTCTTATACCTACCCATAGATGAACGAATCATTACCATGGTCATCGTACTAGTAGTCACTTTGGTTCATGTATGACGATAATGGCAATGCCCGACTTGGAATACCTGGCGAGTGTGAAGCTTATATAATTTCAAGAAGCTGGACTTCAGTGGGTGGAACATCCGAGTCAGTGACGACCTTCGATACCGTCTATGACATAGTACGCTGCCTGTCACGGTGGAGCTTTGAGTCAAGCCTGAATCTACTATAATTCATCACTACTGTGGTGAAAATGCGCCTATCCCAATCCCCTTATCTTCTGTTCGTTATTCTCATCCTCTCGATGGTCACGGTGGCATGCGGCGCATCGCGTTGCTCTTGGACGAAGGACACAGATTTTCGAGGACTTAGTCGACATCGGTCTACTTGCAGGCATTATCAGAAGGCCAGTACCTTAGCCTCGTTGAAAAGGAGGGACCGGGCCAACGAGTCAATCCAAACATCGCAAACGCTCACTCGACTTGCAACTAGCACTGCTAGTATGATCGCTGGCAGCCGTAATACTCTTCCAGTATGTCTTGCAGTCATCGATTCACCGAGTCCGCGGTCACTCACTATCATGATAATCCACAGATACGACCCATCCTATCTACACACACGAATCGTCTGAAACCTATAGCTAGCTGCGAACCCAGAACGTTCTGCCCACCTCAGGCTAAGCCCAGCATGATCACAAAGGCTAGTAACACTCGCGCTACTGCCAGAAGTGGTGTCTCAACTTCTGCTTTCTAGGAATTGGACATTTTCGATGTCGCGATGGAGGATGCTTGTGATAACATTGTGGTAACTGAACATAATCAAAGTAATCTAGGTATGCATTCCTGCAAATCCTGTACCTTTGGTATACTAATGGTAGCCTCGCCCGCGGATCATTAGCGGACTCAAGCTCAAGTCAACATCCTTCGCGACGCATGTCTAAGCCAGCCCCAAGACATTTGGTCGATCTTCTGCCTTTCGACGAAGACATTAATCCTTCGGATTCTCCTGCGGATCATTCGTCTCATGCGGCCGAAACTCACAATCCGCCACATCGTAGAATTCAACGAGTCCTTTTGACGCTCCGCGACTCACTTCAAACAGCATTCGACTTTATAGGACTTTCTCGACAATATCCTAGGCGCCCCTCGTTTGAGCCCGATAGATACGTCTCATCTACACTGCTAGCCCATACCTGTCCGACGACTACCGGCACAGATTCATCTCCCGGGGTCCCCCAACCGCCTCATCCCTTCCCCAACATGACAGTTTATCGTCTGATGACATGGATGAATTCCGGCAGTCATCAAAAATCAGAAGCCGAAATAACGCGTCTTGTCAAAGACGTGATGCAGGCGAGAGACTTCGATGCTAGAGACTTGGATGGATTCTCCGTGAAGAGGAGTCTGCGCACATTGGACCATGATAGAGGACAGAGGTCTGTTGTTTTTCCAGATGACTGGTTGGAGAAGGATATCGCTCTTGACATACCTTCCAAGTCAAAAGATGACCAGGCCAGATCATTCCGCATTTCGGGGTTCCATTACCGGCCGCTTATATCAGTGATTCGTTCGGCGTTCGCTGACATTCAAGCAAACGCGTTCCATCTTTTCCCCTTCAAACGCCTATGGAAGGATCCGCTGTCCGGTCATCAAGAACGCGTGTTTGATGAACTGTATACGTCTGACTCCTGGTTAGAAGCACAGGAACACCTGTATAGACAGCCGAGAGAGCCTGGTTGCTCACTCGAACGCGTCATCGCCGGACTAATGTTTTTTTCTGACGCAACTCATCTAGCCACCTTCGGAACGGCCAAGGCTTGGCCACTTTATCTATACTTCGGAAATTTAACAAAGTACGCACGCTCAGCACCTAAATCTGGCGCATGCCATCTGGTGGGATTTTTTCCTTCTGTACGTCGACTGCCTCCTGTGCTGTGTGTTGAGTCTCTCACAGTGATTTTAGCTTCCGGATAATATCAAGGACCTCTTCAGTAGCTTACCAGGGATCTCGAAAAGTGGCATGGCAGCCCTTCACGCACATTGTCGGCGAGATTTATTTCATGCATGTTGGAAACAGTTATTGGACGCTGAATTCCTTCATGCATACCGTCACGGAGTTGTACTTCGGTGTCCAGATGGAATACTTCGAAGGGTATTTCCGCGCATCTTTACTTACTCGGCTGATTATCCAGAAAAGTTGATTTTTTGTTTTGTTTTCATCGAAATACTAATGATTTCGTCAGGGTTTTGATAGCGACCATCAAAGATATGGGAGCTTGTCCATGTCCGCGGTGTCTCATGCCGAAAGTCTCGTTCGATTTCATTGGCTTGTTTAAAGACATGCAAGATCGCGTCGCTACCCTTAGGACTTACTGTTTGGATAGGATAATCAAGGCCCGTGGATTCATCTATGGCGGAAATACTGTGAATGGCTCTAAGGTGCAGGCAACTGTTGGTGAAGGGTCGTGGGTGCCGACTGTTGTGAGTGCCTCGAAAGTTCTTTCCCTTATGATCAGTACCTCACTTCAGCTAGAACGCATTTGTCGAAAGGCTTGGCCCACTCGGATTTGACGCTTTCCGTATGCTTGTGGTCGATTTTATGCATGAATGCGAGCTCGGCACATGGAAGGCGCTGTTTACGCACCTTGTCCGGATACTTTACGCACTTCCTGGCGGTGACCGCCTGGTAGCAAGTCTCGACTATAGGTTTGTCATACATTATGCTCCTTACTCATTTGAAAACAATTGCATTCAACACAGATTTCGCCACATCCCGTCATACGGCAATGGCGTGATCCGGAAATTCTCAAATAACACCTCGGAAATGAAACGTCTCGCAGCACGAGACTTCGAGGACATCCTGCAGGTTTGTCTGATAACTCAGTCGGCGACGTGTCAGTGATATTCTATCTTAGTGTGCGATGCCGGCCTTCGAGGGGCTTTTCCCCACAGACCATGATGTCGTTGTGCAGACACTTCTATACCGGTTTGCGCAATGGCACGCTCTCGCCAAACTAAGGATGCATTCTGACAGCACTCTGTCAGCACTCGAGGGGACCTTCAAGAGGCTGTCCCGTCTTTTGCGTAAGTTCCGAGACTTTACATGTGCCACTTTCTCTACCGTGGAACTACCCAAAGAAAGGGCTGCGCGCGAACGCAAGGCTGCGCGTGAAGGCTCAGGTCCTGACAACGCGGGTGCTGGAACCGGCGGCAGAAAGGTTAAGAAATTTAATTTAAACACCTATAAATTTCACGCCATGGGGGATTATCTGCGGACCATCCGGCTCTTTGGAACAATCGACTCATTTACATCGCAAATCGTACGTGCATCTCTATTACAAATTGAATGCCTCTTCTCAGATTGACGTCTGGCCAGGGAGAGTTAGCGCATCGAGCGCTGAAGGCATTATATCCCCTAACCAGTAAATTAGACACTCCAGCTCAACTTGCTAAACACGAGCGTCGTCGACGAATCCTTCGGCGAGTGGCAGAGGTGGGACACAGCTCATGCGCTTTGGAACAGTCGCCAGTCACATTGGCTGCAGGGATCAACATGAAAGACCATCATTATATACCAACGCTAAGCCGCAATAATCCTATAGATATATTTCGTTTTCTTCGAGATCATAATAGTGACCCAGCTGTAGAAGTATGTGTCGCTCTCCTCGCTGTTCGTCTAACTCATGCTATTATACAGGGATTCATACCAAAACTCAAAGACCATTTACTGTACCGGCTTCGAAACTTAGAGGTCACCTATTGTGACCATACCTTCTCCGATGACGAACGTAATTCTGTTATTATCTCAGACAACAGATTATACTCCGTCCAAACGATGCAGGTACGTTACCCGGATTTCAATTTTCACTAGCGTTGTGACCCTTCACATTAATAGATTCATTACACGACTTATGATCTTCGGCGAGAGTTTGACGTTGTCAATGTTCAGACCCACCCTGATATTATGGTCTTATCTGGGGAAACGAGGCCTCAACATCCATACTGGTACGCCCGCGTTCTGGGCATCTACTACATGGATGTGTGTCTCAACAACGAAGGTCCAATCAAAAAGCGTCAAATCGAGGTTCTATATGTCAGATGGTTGGCGCTCTTGACCGATCACCAGTCAGGGATGAAGTGTGCCCGACTTCCGAAGATCGCTTTCGTCGAAGAGTCCGACCGCGACGCATTTGGATTCCTCGACCCTGGTCAGGTCATCCGAAGCGCTCAATTAATCCCAGCTTTTACTTCTAATCGCGGAACTACATCACTTCGCCATGGAGAGTCCTTTGGACGTCGATTTGGCGAATTAGACGACTGGGAGGGGTACTACGTTGGCATGTAAGTGTGACCTTTCATTCTGTTGTCCTTACTCAATTGTTGGTGCTCACTCAGATTCGTCGACCGAGACATGTTTATTCGATATACGCACTACGGACTTGGACATCCCGTCGTCCTACGGGAGATCGCAAGAGATTGTGCCGATGCTGGAGGTCGCGGATAGCTTGGAAGCACAGGACGACGTCGAGTGTGGTGACTCGGAGAGTGAAACGCAACCCGATGACGGAGTCCAAGAAGACTGTGACAGCGAAGATCCTGATAGCGAAGAGGACGAAGAGGAGAATGACGACGATAATGAGAGCGTCAAGGACGATGGGAGCTGTTGCCGACCTGGATGAGGGGATGGAAGATGGTGAGGAGGAGAACGAGTATGAGTATGAGTATGAGCAAGACGCCTTGTCATTTTGACTCGGCCTTAGGCTGTCACGATAGGGCGTTCATCTTTGTCCCCCCCTCTGATTGCCAGTGATTCATCATGTGCGGTGTACAATAATTTGACTGACGTGCCCCCCTCCTTTAATTTCGTTTCTTATAATTAAACTTGCTGGCACACTATAGCTAGTAAACATACTCAATTTCAGACTTCTACATGTACTACCAGTGCGCTTGGAAAAAAACCGATAAAAAACTAGACCGTAAGCTCAATGAAATCTCCTTCGTTGCTCGTACCCCCGAGACTCAGCACCAAAGATCTGTTATTGCAGAGAGGAAGAAACATGGAAACGTGAGGATCATGGATATGCCCGCATAGCCTAAGAATCGTCCCCTGCGTATGTGAGCTTCGTCACAACGTTTGTAATACGAATGACGCACCATCCGGAGGTATGGAGAGAATCAGGATATTTGCGCGCTTTCGAAAAACGCCTCGATATACTAGAATCGAGTATGGATAATAGTTAGAACCTGAAGGACATGAATCAAAAAAACACTTACGAGTCTACTTTGCTCTTCCGTTTCAGACACAGAACGCTGTTCCGCCGCTGTGAGAGCAAGGTGCTTGGGCATGGGGGGCCATAAGAAGCGGCGGACAGGCCACAAGTTAAAAAGCCCTCGAACAAGAAGGGCCAGAATGTGAGAAGATCGTCGGTCTCGCAAGCATACAAGTACTGCGGATTCTGGTCCTCGAGCCAGACCAACTGCTCGAGTGTCCAATCTCCAATATGAGCAGGCTGCATGTGTGGTGGAGGCTGTAAAGTACGACAGCTGCGACATTCCAGGCAGCCGATGCATTGTGTATCGCAGACTAAAGAACTAGGAGCCATGATAGTCACGGTGCGAGTCGACTTGAAGTGGTAGTGCCAGTGCGAGTCAAGCAGATTATAGTAAGCCGTACTATCATGATGCATCCAAGTCAGCAAAGCGCCGGCAAGATCCGGAGCATCTCCTGCGGCCTTCCGATTCGTCGTCCAACTTGAAGATGCCCACCTCACAAGGCATTACTAGACATTCTAACGCTTGAGATGGGCTACGAGGCAGCGTTGCGGACCCTGGCAACCCAAGGTGCCAACCTGGTTACTCTCCACGAGACTTCAAGCTCCACTCCAATATTGAGGCTCATGAGTCCGCTTGTGGACCATCACCGTGACCTGCGTCAGAAAAATTTACTTCAATCATAGTAGACTCCGCATCTCCCACTCCCTCATCACCTGAATCGACTTTACTTGCAAGCCCTTCTTACCCACTTTCTCCAACCAGTCTTTCCAGCTTCTCCGCTACCGTGACTCGCTCGGCTGCTTCCTCTGGCATGGATCTTTTCTTCGCAAGTATCCCTTCTTGTGTCATTTGTGATACGGAGAATCGGTCCTTGTTAACTTTCAGGTACGATTTGAGAACTGACTATGATTCGAGAACTGACCTTCGGTTTAGATCATCAAATGCCTCACCTGTATTTTCTGTGGAGATCAGGGCGTCCTATGAGGCCGATCGAATGTTAGGCAGTGGAGAGTTCATCGGTAAACTTCAAATGCCGTAGGATGAGGTACCCAATCGTGGAGATGAACCTTTTGGTGAGTGATTTGTTCCCCATTCACGCACACATGCTAACATCTCGTCGATCTACCCTTCCCACCTGTGCACGGTGTCCACCCATCCCTCACTGAAGGCTGCCGTTGTTCAGGCTTGCGAAGATCAGGACGGCGCGCTACCCGATGTGAGTGACGCTGGCTTTAGCTGTTAGCTTTGTTGATGGAACGCCAACTGTAGTACCTCGTAGACTGCGAGATTACTCGAGACACAGATGTAGGCCACGCAAAATGATGTGGGTACTCAGTCGAGGCGACCCGACTTTTACTTACAGTCGATTCATTCGCCGTCTCAACTTCCCTTCTGTGGTGCCGACCTTACCGACGCGTTGTTCTGCCGCTTAGCGTAGTGCGACCACCTGGAGCGCTTGACCCCTTGTAACTCTATTTCCGAAGATGCCCTTCTTCGTGTAGTGCCTTGCCTCCCAAACCTGGTGGCTATTGATCTCACGGGAGTCATTGAAACTTCTGATCCAATCATCATTGGCCTGGCATTAGCCGCCGGGCGCCTACAAGGCATCAATCTCGCAGGATGCAGACAGGTCACCGACGCTGGCGTGTATGCTCGATCCTACTATGCGCTGCACGCTTATCACGGATGAACTTGAAGCTGTGGATGGGATTATTTCCCATGCCCCGAAAATTCGGAACCTTGTTCTCTCAAAATGTATCCAATTGACGGATAGGACTGTAGAGAATATTTGTGTTCCTAGCAAGCATTTGCACTACCTGCATCTTGGGCATGCAGCCAATGATATCACGGACCGCTTGATTAAGACGCTTGCACGGTGCTGCACCCGCTTGCGTTATGTTGACTTTGCAAGTGCGTCCTCTTCTCTTTTGCCGTCGAACAACATTTAATTTTATACAACAGATTGTGTTCTTCTCACTGACACGTCCGTCTTCGAGCTCTCCAGCTTACCGAAGCTGAGAAGAATTGGCTCTGTGCGCATCAGCAACCTGACAGACGAGGCCATATATGCTCTCGCTGAGTGACACAGCACTCTAGAATGCATCCACCTTTCCTTCTGTGATCAAATATCGGTCATGGCTGTCCACTTTCTACTGCAAAAGCTCCACAAACTCACTCATCTGAGCCTGACGGATATCCCTCCTTTCAGAGAACCCGAATTGCAGCAGTTCTGTCGTCAACCTCCATAGGTCAGTGATATATAAACTTATATCTAATCAGGTGTTGATACTCCTTCAGGAGTTCAACATGAGCCAAATGATGACTTTTTGTGTCTACTCGGGCAGCGGCGTTGCTAAACTGAGAAGCTTCTCGACGGACTTATTCCATACGATCACGGAAGATATGAACGCTGATGATGATGAAATGGAGTACGATGACGACGTTGACGAAGGATTAGTTGAAGGTGCTGATATGGAGGGTGGAATGGATGGTGATGTTGACGAAGATATAACTTCCACCATATGCCTCAGCCAGCTTTATCCACCCTCCGCATGCTTCATCACCCAGAAATCATCACTGCTATCTCGCAGCACCCCGAGCTTACGATGCAGCGTGATATGACCTTGTGATCAAGTCATGTCTCCATCGCCTCATCTCCAGTCGTGTTCTCTGCCAACAGTCAACCGCGCCACCTGCGCCATATGCCCTTAATCCACAACCCGTAGCAGGGCCGTCCAATACCGTTATAAGATGTCCTCGCTTTGGGTACCAGCCCGTCATTGAAACCTCCACTTCCCCCCTCAGAGCGACATTGCTTCTTATCGCAGTACTGGCACACAATCGAACGGAGCGGGTTTTTTCTGCACATATCAAGAACCATCTTCATCATCTGGTAGATGTAATGGCGCTCTAACGCCCGATTACACCTTTGGGAGTTAGTGTCATGCTTTGATGATGGAACAAGTAAAGATGACTAACAACTACTACCTTACTCCTTCTGCCGGATCTTCTGACCGCCCCGTACCATGGCCACCCATGCACACTGAGCCCTTGTACGACGTCCCGTCGCATAACGCTCAGGAGTTATAAGAATCCGGTCAGGCTACTCTCAGCCCCCGTGACACCGAAGGAAGAGGCAAGAGTGTCAGGAGAAGTCTTCGTAACACCTTCCACGCTGCTGAGCATTTGTCTTTGGCCGTGGGTCGACTCCGAATGGGCGTGTCCTCGAATCAAGTGTCTCAAACCACTGGACCCCAGGAAATGTAAACACTAACAGCACTGGCGATGCAGCTGGACATGGTGGTCAGCCTCGCTAAATGAGCGCTGGATATCCCAATGTCCCCGTCCGCAGTAAGTAGACCATAGCAAACTTTACACATGTTCTTCCAAACTTGAACGCATTGCGCAACCTTTCTTGTTGTAATCCCAAAACCTGGAATATCTATAACCACTACGCCAGTTACCGCTGTTGTTGTTCTTTTGCCTGTAACGTTTATCACTGTCGTGTAGGTTTTATGGTACTTCTAGTGATTATGTGGAGGCATTCAGACTGAACTGATGTATTTTTGATACCAATACTGTTACACTAATGCATTGCCTCTTGGGCCTTCTAATGTGTACAAGCCTCGTCGGCGATTATGACTAACCAGAACGATCAACGAAATTGAGAAGGGTGCACTGATGTGCCTTGCATGCTGCAACGACAGCATGTTTGTCATGAAATATGACACCATTTGAGATTTGTTGACGAGTGACAAAGGCACCTCCGACTGGAAGGCCTTGCATGATCTTTCAATTTCAAACATACACATTAAAAAATGAGAGCATCTGAGAGGTTCGAGGGAAGCGCACTGTCAACTCATGTTAGTCTTCATTGCCGCATGACGCAGTTTAGTTATGAAGTCCCACACGATCCTACATTCGTTGACGAGTGCTAAAGACACCTCCCACGAGAATATCTTGAAAGGGGTTAAATGGCACAGCATAAGTGAGACAAAATGGCAATGCTCCCAAGGATCGCCACTAGTATGCTACCCCCGCTCATCGACAACAATGCAGGATTGTCTTCACACTGTCGTGCATCGCTCATGTCACTATGAATTTGCAGGCATACATAGCTATGTAACTAAAAATAAAAAAATTGCACTGTTACATGAACATATCTAGCAGGAGAAAAATTATATTCTTCTACAGTTTGCACGGCCACATAATCAAGGACTCATCCATTTACTGATGTTGGTGTGAGAGCGATTGACCAGATGATCCCAACTTTGTTGGAGGCTTTATGTCAGCCTGGTGCAAGCTCAGACACCGCACTTCAAGCCTTGAGGGAGGTCATGTCGGTATGTATCGTCCTTTTTCGCTTGATTCGTGAACAACGATGTATTTACCCAATTAGTAAAGGTCCGGGCGTCCACTGTGTTCCCTTTTCTTATCCCAACCTTGATTGCCACACCTATGACCGTGTTCAATGCCAGAGCTTTGGCATCTCTCGTCACCATCGCTGGTCATGCCTTGAGCAAGCGCCTTGTTGTCATCCCCGTAGCGTTAGTAAAGGTTTTGGAAGAAGATCAAGAAGATGAACTACAAAGCGCCATTGACGAGGCTGTGCGCGCGCTTTTAGCCTCGATACAAGACCCGGAAGGTTTGAACACCTTGATGTTACTCTGTCTTGGATGGTCAGTTGCCCCTGCTGTGTAAGCTTGCATTTTTACTCATCGTCTTCTGCTTCAGGGCCAAGAGCGATGCGCCAAAACGGCGTATTAGCTCCTGCAATCTCTTTGCAGTATTCTGCGAGGAATCTGACCTAGATTCGTCATTATATCGCATTGACTGGGTCCGACAGCTTGTTTGTCTCTTCGATGACCAAGAGGTTCCAGTCCACACTGCGGCTTGGCAGGCTTTCGATGTGTTCGTCAAGTCAGTGCCAAAGGATGAGCTGGAGTCCCTTGTGGTTCTCCTGCGCCGGACGATCGAGAGCACTGGTGCACCTGGTCGATATGTTCCTGGTTTCAGTCTGCAAAAGGGAGTCGCACCCGCCGTCCCTATCATTATTGCTGGTCTCACGAATGGCATCAATGAACAACGCGAAAATGCAGCATACGCTATCGGAGACTTGGTGGAACGGACGGAGGAATCTGCCATCAAACCTTTTGTGGTGCCATTCACTGGTCTACTCATTCGTGTCGCAACAGAAGCCACCACATATCCTCCTGGTGTGAAGACTGCCACCCTCAGTGCACTGGCATCCATGTCCGAGAGAATTCCTGGTCATGCCAAACCATTCTTCCCTCAGCTTCAGCGCACGTTTTGTCAAGGCAATCAGCGACACATCTTCTGCCGTCGTACGAACTCGCGCAGCAGATGCTCTGGGCATCCTCATGAACAGGCAGCCAAGAGTTCTTCTGTGCATGGTGGTGTTGGAGATAAGGCTAGGGAATCTTGCATTGAACTTGTCGATGACGCATTCCGAGAAACACACGAGGGTAAGTTTTGATGAGCACTGGGATTGGTTTCGTGATTGTGCTAACGAATCTCTTAGATCACTACATTCAAACAACAGCAACGTTGATAGCCTCATTGTCAACTAATCCGCAATCACTGAAATCGATTGTAAAGTAAGTGAAAAGAATGCTCCCAATTTGTTTCACGTATTGACCATCATCGCCAGTGCATACTTGATCTCTGGAACACCTCCATCAGCCCTAGCATCGCATGCAATCGTTGCTGTCCTATCTCCCGATTCAGACGACTACCTAGAGCCAGCAGCGACGCTGTTCGCCAAACTGGGGCTCTTACGCAGTGTAGCTCTGAAAGTCAAAGAAAGCGCCGCCAACGAACGCCCTACTATATCAAGACCTGCGAGAGAAGCCAGAGACATATTGAAAAACATGGCAGTGGGCGAGGAGAGCCTTGCCGGGATATTCTGATGTATTTTGTGTGCGCTTCTTGATGATCTGATGAACATTTTCCATAATCTTATTTACTAATGGGCTCGGGCTCTCAAAAAGTTCGAAACACATGTTTAACAAGTGTAGAACATTTCATATCCTAATGTTTACACATTGGGACTGCTCACTCAAGATTTGACCAGCCACAGCGAGACCTTTCAAGTTGATATCGGTGACACGACCGTCTGTCAGTATATCAAACTATCAAGCATGTTTGCAAAATAACAAATGAGGATATATGCAAATCAGAAAGAAGATATCGTTCTCAATGAACAAGAACGGACTATGCACGAGCGTACAAAGTTCTCATGTCACCGAAAGAGCTACTTACTACAGATGTTATGCAATCCCGCTACGCAAAATTCAGCGTGTGCAACTGAACTCGCAATATTGCCTACGACACGGAAGCAGTGGCTAAGCTTGTATTTGGTGTAAGGAAATTTTGCTCTCGCTGGCCACAATTTTCGGGCAAATCCATCAACGAATCCATGACGGATTCAGTCTGAGTAATGAGGGATATCGATATAGATACGGGGCAAGCAATAGGCCGACTGTGACTTTGTGCCTATGATCAAAATGCTAGTAGGATGTTAGTAGGGTGGAATACTGAGCACAGGCATGGATGCAATATTTTGAGTTTGGGCTCCAATAGCGTACCAATTTGCTGCGAGCGCACCTGCATGGGGAAGGATCCACTATCAATTCCGCCATCGGTAGGGCGAGATAGTGCTTATGACCGTCATGCTCCTGTATGATACCTAGCGCATTCATAATGATCCACCTCATAGGTGAGGTCTGGTACTAGTAGTACGCGAATGGGTTCTCATGCGGAGTGCTGGAGGTCCAAACGTAACGGCTGATATTTTGGTTTGCAGTCAGTTCATCCATCGATCGATGAAACCTGCGAATTGTGACTAACAACGCAAGATCATCGGAGAGCGAGGGAGTTCAACGTCTTGCCTGGGGGAACTATGACTAATAGTATTTATTATAATAACTATGGTTGCAATTGACAAGCCTGTGACCTGAAAACTTTGTTTGGCCCCATGCCGTGGTTGGCCGCTGCAGTGCGGTGCAGACCAGTACAAGTGCCAGTGAACGCTTGAGCGCACAGGGCCCCCGGAGCTTGGAAGCGTTTCAATGTCGAGCTGATGGATAGAAGCCCAGTATACGGTACCAAATACTGGCAACTCAATGTCTGTTATTGTTATTCTGCATTCAGTGCGTGCCTCTCATACTACAACTTGAAGCTTGAATGCTTGTGTCTCAAAAGATTTTAGCGTCCTACGCTGCCCACCCTTATAATCTCAAGTTCGTACTAGCTTGTGGCTGGTGGAATTCAATCGAAAACCCATTGTAGGCAATGAGATTTCATTCTCAATAGCGTGTTTGGCCTGGTCTCGTTTCTTGGTGCCCTCTCGTTCTCGGACACTGGAAACATGGACAATTGTGTGTGGAGCGTGTCTCACATAGTCCCGAACTTGTACATCATCTGCGACACACTCGCTGAGCGCTGAGCGGCTGGACCTCATCCATAATTGTGGTTTTGACTACACTTTGGTGACATTCTGCCTGTATCAACGTCCTCGCAGCAGCCGGAAGAACGCTTCTTTCGCTCTCTAGCACGACAATCTATTTTTCACTAAATTGCCCCACGCACTGTATATACGTTCCTGGGCTACCCAGTAAGTATTGCTACAGTACATACCCCCTGATGAAAGACTTTTTTAGACAAGTTCCGGCGGCCATCTGCAAAACTATTGTAACGAAGACCTTCTGTGCACCCTCTCGCTTCATCCTTCCTGGAGCGTTAACGTTCTTCTCTGTGTCTTTTTAACTTCGTTTTTTCTCCGCTGTCAGACAAACGGGGTCTGAGAAATAAAATGTCACCTGCGGGTGCTTTCCGGTGCTGTATTTGGTGCTGTATGAATGAACACTACCAAGTATAGGTGAGTTACGTTGTGCCCTTGCGCGCTTTTTTCCTATCCCCTACATATCCCATAATTTTAGTCTTCTGTCCGCGATCGCGGTGCTTGGCTGGTTGAGTCACATCCCTGAAACTCGTGTCGCCAAAAAATTAGCTTCATTGCCAACCTTCTCTGTGCTGTGTCCCTAAACAACTAGTCCTAATTTCCGGCGCCGGCGGACAGAAATCTCGTCAAGTTCTTAGGCTCTGAAGGCGGAGCCCAATTGAATAACGTCAACAGGTTCCATTCTTAAAACATGGAAAACTAGCTGCATGTTCCATCGACTCGAACTGATATTAATCAGCGTCGCCACGAGTTGCAATACAAAACAAGGCCAATAATTCCTCGCTAGCTTAAGCAAAACGAACAAGGTGTGCCCAATCGTCACCTGTGTTCTTCAGCGTCCGTCTCATTGATTTTTATCGATCTTCATCAGAACTTTTTTTACAGAGACCTCACCTTCGATCACTCTGGAAGGAGCCTGCTACATTGGCAGATTTGAGGATCTTCAGTTCTGTTTCAATTCTTTAGGAAGCGGCATCAAATTTTTTTAAGTTTTTGAATAAACTGCATCAGGGAAATCGCTATCAAGCCACCATCAATGTCGCAATGCGACCAATTCCATCTAGACCACGTCGCCGTTGTTCGGTTGGCCACTTGACTACATGTCATATTTTCAGTTTACCGACGGTGACTTTGTTTTCCTTCCTCGACAGTTGAGGACTGTGGAGTCCTATTCTCGCTCGGACCCTCAATTCTTCATGAATAAAAGGGCGCTTGTCAGCCTTATAAATTCTACATTGCTTGCCCAATCCCTCCTTGCAATACAATCATGCCAAGTCAACTTTGGGTCAATCAGGAATTTCTTGATGACGACCTAGACATCTCTGTTGGCGATGTCGATCATGCACTCGTCGACACGCCCAATTTCTGTCTCCCTTGTGCTACCAAAATTGTAAGACTTCCCAGACGGATCTTGCTCACACTGATTGCTTCGAAGATATCATGGAACGCAACGACACATCCCAATCATGTGTCCGCAGTCCAAACCTCAATCCCCAGGTATGTTGATCCTTCTCTTCTCTACAGCCATCTAATATCGCAATTAGTGACATTGTTAGCTTCTTCCACAGCAGCAGTGCCCAAAACTACGACCGAGGCACCAGCGTTGACCACTCTGGAATCGGAGCCACAAGTAATTCGTTTGAATTCACACCATACAGTGGCTATCAGTGGCAGATGCTTCAGCCAAGCCTGGATATAGTCCCGCTGTTGATGCCTTTGCCTATTGCTGCACCTCATTCTCTGCTGCACTGCGGGTGGACATCTCTGGGTGTAACCTGCCCATTTAATGGGACTCTGGCGGAGTTAAAAGCGCATTGTAGGGCCAGCCACTTTGCTGGCCCCAAAGATACACTGATTGCATGCCAGTGGAAAGAATGCCAATACTATAAACGCGGTGACCACGCAGTCAATCTCATGCGGAGGGACTCTATTTGGCGTCATACATGCGAGAAACATTTGTTTCTGAAGCGAGGCAGGTAGGCATGCACGCCTCCTCTACATGTTGAATTTAGTCTTAGTCTTTGCATTTCTTCGATTCTAGCCACGCCATATTATCTCAGTGTAATAGCTGTGTAATCGTTCACTGGCGCTTTGCTCTTGTTATTCCACAAAAATCCACTTTTTTCCTGGCATAGACTCTGAATGATTCCCGCTCATGCAGTTGAGAACCCGAGCGAGAAACTAACATGAAAACCATCACACGTTATGAAACGTTGTGCAAATCACACACGACGTGTTTGTTGATTTAATGCTGAAATATCTGATTTTGAAATGGACATAGGTCGTGTGTACATATGGAACCGACGTATCGTATGTGTGCAATGTGGTACCGTGACATTAATAAGCCAGCGACCTACAGAGGCCGTATACATAGGCTCCAATCACGGTGTAATACGTATGTCGGGTCCAGAAACTGCCACGGAAAAATATTATACTAATCTTGGACTGGCACGGAATTCGTTTCATAGTGCGGCCGCGTCCGAGTCTATTCCTAGTCTCCACAGGTTCGCGATGCGGAGATCACCGCAAATAAAAAATCACTCCACACCCCAAAACTCCCGCAAATTACATCTAGTATTATATATGATGCCCAGCTCATGTTACGGCGGTAATGATGCACCCCATATCTCCAAACATGGCTCGTCAACGCGTCAACCGCGACCCTATACTCAAAGCAGACGTCATACACACATTTCTGGTGTCGACCGCCATCGTTCCATCACTTGTAATAGGTGTACATGGGCATCTATCCGGTAGCGAAGCCCGCCACTGATGCATGACGTTCTTCTTCTGAAGGGCCCTTACACTCGCACGGTCACGGTATCTCCTTCCACTGCAGAATGTGGCACACGTGCCAGATCATAAACCTGCACAAATTACAGCATCAACGCCCGTCCCTTGTCATAGGGACATTCAACATACGCAGCAGTCAATGAAGTGTACGTGCCACCGATTTCCCAACATATGGGAGGATGCCATAGTGTGAGATCCTTCGTTGATCATTCAGTGGAGGGACTTTGCAAAACAAACTACAAGATGGTTTTAAATGTCCGCGGCACACTATCCCCAGTAAGGGATCAGTAGTATCGTTGAACTCCGATCACAGTCAATGTTTGTTTGAGAAGTGTAGCTGAATGGAGTCTGGACTGCCAGTGACATCATTCAAAATGAATCTTTTGTATGCTTCGGACAACCTGACTAACGACCACCACCTTCAGGTATACTACGAAGGGTGCATCCAGTTCTGTACAATCTCTGCATGCGTAGTGGTGGTCTGGCATGGGGCCCGGGGTCATCTAGTCCAGCAGGCTGCGGCGATAGGATGTGGCAACTCTCGCGAGAGCCACTAGGTGGCTGCGGAGATGTGGCAACTCTCGCGAGAGCCACTAGGTGGCTGCGGAGATGTGGCACATCAGGCCTCAGGATTGACGTGAAGGTGGCGACGCTGGCACATTTAGATCTGTTAGATCTGACTGCCCGCCTCTTGCTGCTATCGACCGCTCGCCACATGTGCGCTTGGCCTCACATTTTATAGTTCCCTACCGGGACACCGTGACTAATATCACTGTCTACTCTATAATCAATCGGATCTCGCTCGTGTTCGCCTCGATATTTTTGATATTAGCATATATCTGTCGGTGATACAGGGAAGATGATTGGTACCTGCTGGGCACATGTGATCTACATTTAGTAACACTTGTTCGCATTGGCAAAAACACGAACAGAAGACCTGAAAACCATCATACGTAAGAGGACACAGTATGCACCTATGATCCGGGGGGGAAATCGTGGACTGACGTATCACCTGCAGCAGGTATACGCGAGCGAGTATTTGCGGCCAAACCCGCTAATGCCCACTGGCATCGACCTTCTCCCCCGAAGGTCATTTACCAACTTCGCGTTGACCTGCTGCAATATTCAGTTAGTATTATGAGGAACCCTGCACGAGGATAAATTGAATGAACCATGCAGCTCAATTTTAAGTCCGGAAGGAAACCTATCCTCGCAGTACTTACGTTTCTTCCTGAAGAACGTGCAGAGCTCGCTGACTCGGAGTGACTCACCATGCTCGGGATCTGCGCACCCATCCCATCATAATGCTGTAGGATCCAAAACATGCAACAGATAAACTATCCGTCAAATGTCTGCATGAAATTATTCGTCTGTCATACACACAAAGTCATTTGAGCAGTGTCTGACAGCCTAATTTACAAACTTATTTCGAGACGAATGGCTTCCATTATGAAGCTTTAAAGAGTGAATGTGCAAGTTACGGCTGGTCTGGGTGGAGGTCTTTGCAGACTCTAAGTTGGCCCGCACAGCGGAGGAAGAGGTTGAAGTTGAGAAAGCAGCAAGCTCGGCGTGCCGCTGCATGCATGCCTGCAAAGATAGACCCACTGGCGTCCATGGTGGCGGAGTTTGTAACTTGGCGAGGAACTAACAAATTTCCCGGGCCCACGATCGAAGGAACTTCTGCCATAAGTACAACTACTAGCAACCGTGTGAGTCTGGCAGATCTCGTGCATGGTTCTTCAAGTTGGTTTCAGCATAACAATTATACAATTCTGTTCAATTGTTTGCTTTGTTCACCAAAGGTCTGTCACTGACAAGGCATGCAGCTCATGAATCATAAAATCATCGTCTCATGCATTGGCTGAGGTAAGTCTACAATCGCAAACGAGTACATATACAAAAAAGTCATCACAACCTCTCATCTTCTTCATAACACCTGGTACCCCTCATCAGTCAGTTAAACCGCAGGCCCAAACTTTCTCCCATGTGAAATCCTGCCTCCGAAAGTGACCTTGATCTTGCGTAACCTTGAAGGAAAGACCTTTCGTTGGAGCACTCTCCTCTCCAGGAAGGGTCATAGCAAACGGTGCTGTCACCCGCGGGAAGGATTGAGGGTTTTGCATGGGAGCAGACACCGTGAGCCGTTGTACATGCATGTCTAATCCTTCTGGTCTGAAAAATGAATCGACATTGTGGGGGAGACCCAGATGTGGATAGACCACCGAGAAGGTTTCAAGGCTATTCATACAATTCCAAGGAAATTCAATATCGCCCATCCAAAAACGCAACGGGCGATCTGGGGATTTGATGCCCTCGCTGATAGTACGAAAGGTGTCCGAGTCAAGGTACAGCTCGGCCAGGTAGGTGAGATGGGAGATTGATGCAAGGAAACCTGATTTTTTGACACGTTTTTGACGAATGTATTGGAAGGTCCGGTAGCTGAACCAGTAAGTCTCCACCGTTACAATCAGGGTTTTCCCAAGAACAGGGAAGGGTCCGTGGTCGACATTGGGATCCGTGCGAAGGGACTGCAAACCTTCCAAAGATTCATCAATCAGAGACAAATAACCAGGCTGAACGGCAAGCGTCGGGACAGCGAGTATCACCGGAAGCAGCGTGGTTATGCGCTGCTTCAGCCCATCATCCAATATGGGATTTGTTCCAGGTTCGGCAAGCCACAACCTCTGCACTGCGCGTGTATAGTCGAAGGCGAGATGGCTCTTGTCCTCGGTGTACTTTTGCTGCAACTCCAGGGCAGACGCGAACGCCTCTAAGTTGCGACGTGTAGGGAGCAAGACGGTGTGCAGGAAGTTCAGGGGAGGACGGTGAGTCTCACAAGTCGAGAGACGAGACATAGGGAGAGGGCGTTTGCATAGGGATTTGTATCATTAGTCCTCTTTCTGGGAAAACATCGGCTTGGCCGCGTACTTGAAGATCATGAGGGCAATCTCAACAGGAAGGACACTAAATGGATAGCAGATAGAAGACTTCATGATGGGTTCGGAAGATGATGAGCTGGTTAGGAGCCCTACCTTAAATACTTGCCTCGATAAGTGTGGCCTACGGGCCATGTCCACAATAACAGATGCACATTGTGGGTTGGACCACAGATTACGACCCGGTGGCCCAGAACAGATCTGCAGTCATTGTTCCACTCTTGCCCTGTGGAAATTACTATTTCTCAGTCGCCAGAGAATATTATAAAAAAATGCGGATGCAGCACGAACCAGAGCCCACCTTCCGACCAGACTTGATGGCATTCATTTATGTTTCGTCGTGGCACGACCCTTATAGTCCATAGTTGGTCACTGGATTGAGTCGTTCCCAAGTAAATATCACTATGCACGAGCAACAGGTGACAATGATGCCCGGTAAAGTGAGATGGTGAAACCTATTTCCAAGTCAGTTGAGCACCTGCCATGTTTCCCGAATTGACCTCATACCATCCCGTCTGCGCGAGCTACACTTATCCCTAAGTAAATGCAAGCACTGGCAGACGCACCCAAGGCATTGACGAAACTGCAAACTTCAACTAATGATTCAGTTTGTGAGTTGCGCACCTTTTTTGAGAAGACTGCCTGACTATGGGCGTCTAGTTAAGATTGCGTCGAGGTGCAGAATGATTTGAAGACTGGGTCAAGGGTGCCGGGCCAGCTCACGCTCACGCAGAATACGATGACGCGGGATTTTCATTGTGACTGACACTGGATAGTGGATGAGAGTTTTATGAGATTCAGAGAGATCATCAGAGATGTCAATTTCAAAGTTCTAACTTCTAGGACGACTCCGTCGGATCGTCTCGGGTGCGCTTATGACAGCATGTGAAAGTTGGCGGCCCGCTTCAAGAGGACATTTGACTCCTGTACTTCGATGTTCAACCAACGTCCTCAGGCTGATTTCGCGCATCACAAGCTAGCAGTCGCTCACGTTCGAACGCGAAATTACACTTAAAATCAGACTTGACAATACTAATGGCCCTGACACCACCTAGTTGGTCGAGCGCGTTCAAGGTCAATTGGACAAGCTCCAGTAGACGTGTGATGATTTCGCAAATGTCTACCGTTGCTGCAGATGCGCTGCCCACTCCCTCAGGCGACCTCCCATTGTCAGGAATCCGGGTTCTTGAACTTGGACAACTCATTGCAGGCCCGTTCTGTGGCCAATTGCTAGGGTGAGTTCTTGAAAGAGCGGCTTGATATCTTGCAGGACTGTAAAAGACATTTTGGTGCAGAGGTAATCAAGGTTGAGCCGCCTTCAACCGGAGACCCACTACGAGTATGGCGCGAACTTGATATCGACGGAACGAGCCCTTGGTTCCGAAGCCTTGCGAGAAACAAGAAGAGCATTGCTATTGACATGAGAAAACAGCAAGGAAGAGAGTACGTTGAACACCAAGGCTCGATTATCTCGATTTTAACTCCTATCACAGAATTGTGAAGCGGCTAGCTGTAAGAAGCGATGTCATAGTCGAAAACTTCAAACCTGGAAGTGAGTTGCGTCAGCGTGGTTTGTATATCTGCACTAACTTTAAGGGTGTCTTTAGCCCTGGAAAAATGGGGTCTTGGGCCACAGGAGTTACACAAGGAGAATCCTTCCCTGATTTTCACCCGTGTAAGCGGATATGGTCAAACAGGTCCATGGGCTTCACGACCAGGGTATGCATCTGTGTGCGAGGCCGAGTCAGGATTTCGCTTTATAAATGGACAGCCAGATCCGAAGACCGGACTGCTTTCGGGTCCTCCGACGAGACCCAACATCAGTCTTGGTGACTCTGTCGCTGGTCTTCACGCAGCGTTCGGCACTGTGAGATACCAGTTATGCGGGCTGTACATGTGTTGACGTTCCCCAGGTGCTGGCATTGTTATCGAAGCAAAAAAAGGCGTCACGAGGGGAGCAAGGCGGTGAGACGGTCGATGTCAGCATCATGGAAAGGTAAAAATTCCACCACTTTTTACGACCACCACTGGACACTACACTTTGCAGCATGTTGAACCTGATGGAAGGCATAGTTCCGGAGTATGACCGTAAAGGCAAGGTAAGAACTCACTGCGCGTCCGTTCGAACTATGTCCAATTTTCGTATTCACAGGTCCGCGGACCATCAGGTTCGTCGGTGACCGGTATAGTTCCCACTAACGCCTACCCCTGCCTCCCATCATCATCAACACCCACTTCGCCAACATACATAATCATCGGCGCAAATGGAGATACACTGTACGCACGACTAATGCATGCCATTGGCCGTGAAGACCTCATAGGACCGTTGTATGCTCACAATCACCATCGTGTCGCACGGCAAGGTGAGATCGAAGAAGCTATTTCAGCGTGGACCAGTCAGCGGCGGGTCGAAGAAGTTCTGACCATTCTCGAGAGCGCTGGTGTTCCTGTCGGACGAGTTGTCGGTGTGAAAGAGATTGTGGAAGGCGAACAAGTAAAGGCCAGAAGAGCGGTGGAGGACGTAGAGGTTGGCAGAGAGGGAGAGGGATGGAAAGTTAAGATGCCGAGAGTGTTTCCTGTGCTTGACAGCTGCGACGCGAAGACTAGATGGGCAGGGCCTGACCTGGGTGCACATACAAATGAGATCTTGGGAGAATTAGGGTTGGACGCTGGCAGCATCATCCAGTTGAGAGAAGAGGGCGTTATTGGTTGAAGGAGTTAAGCTTCCGTTATCTTGCTGTGTAATTATATCTGCTCCAATCATCTTGTTCTGTTGTAATCATGATGGTTATAAATCACCGAAAGCCCGTTTGATCGGACACTACAGCATACTGCGCAACTGGCATCATCCTCGACCTGATGTTGCAGACTCCATAACCATTACTTTGCATCCCATCTGGCGAGGAGACTTATGTCGACTACTTTCATTCACATCGTGACTGTACGATAAGTTTCAATACCATAGGAAGCCAGTAGAACATCCTACAACGTCTGCACCGAGCCTCGCGATTTCTTCGAGTCCCTTGCCACCATGAATCCTCTCAAATACCTTCACTCCACCACCTTCTGCACCACCCATAACTAAATACTTATCGTCGTCGCCTCCAAACGCCATTCCTCGGACATGGTTTAACCCTGTACGCACTTCGTTCACAAGCTCTGGCTGGCCCTCTCCGGCAGCGAGAGAGAATATTGCAATAGTGTCACCCTCTGAATGAGGGTCATCTCTATTCGATGTGTAGATGAATGTTTCAGGGAAGGATGTGTTGGGTTCAGGCAGCAGAATTTCTGCCGCCGTCATGGTATCCGGTATCGGTAACGCAGAAAGCGTGAAAAGAGATGTAAGCAGAGTGGGTGGCGCCGGAAGCGGAGGGAGCGTGTGCACAACAAGCTTCAAGGTGAGCTCCAATAGCGTGTAAAGGGAAGTTCCTGTTGTAATAATCAACAAGATTTCAGGAAGTTAAAGTGAGTGACAGACCTCGAGCTGCGACATGTCGTGGACCACCACCTGCCTCGAAGTCGATATGACCGCAAATCGCCCACCCACCATCACCTCGTTTGGTGAGTCTCCAGACCTTATCTGCACCCAAATCAGGAACTAGAAGCTCTTTCTCGGTTTGGTTCAGTGGGTTGAAGATGATTTGATGGGGGTGGGATGAAGATTGGCGAGCTTTGTTTCGACCCACATGTTCGAATGGCATCGATAGCGTCCATGGGTTCGGTGAAAGGATGTAAGGGGCGGATGTTGATATCGGAAGGGTTGCGATTGTGCCCGAGGTGTACTGGGTGCAGTCGTGAGTGCGAGAAAGGGGATATTTTCACAACTTTGAACATGTTGAATCGAACTTACATTCCCAATAATAAGCTCGTCCTCTGTGACAAGTAGGGTGCAAGGGCCAGCGCCACCACTCTTGGCCCTAGCCACCACTTCTCCCCCCTTGACGGTTCCGCCCATGCCATATTTAATCGCAACGACTTCTCCATCTGCCTGTTTAAGCCCTGTATATATGATGGATTTGTTGGACGGATGAGATATGATCCACGACGGATGGTACCCAACGGGTGTTCGAGCAAGGAGTTCGAGTGTCGGAGATCCTGTCGACGATGTTGGATCAAAGGATAGCGTGTAGATCGAGTCAGTGTGTGACGCGACAAGGATCGTCAGCGGTGCCATCGTGGTCTCGTCTACAAGTAAAGAGCTAGATCGTTGATAAGAGTTTGGACTCAACTGATGAACTGTGGGATTTCGCGTGCTTAAAACACTGCTACATCAATATGATGCGATACTTTTGTCGCTCATCCGGGACAATCTTCGGAGGCCGAGATGAATCGTCCGCGGGCTCAGAAATAGTGGTAGTGTCGTCACCGGCGGCCTAGTTTGCGCAATGAACAGTGAATTGATTATAGGCCTATCTAGGGGTATTGTCTTTGAAGCTGTTCTGTCGTCTATGATATGTGGTAGGAGCCCGCCCTTGATGAATGGCCTTTTGGAGGGTACCGACACGAAAGGAAGTATGTTGAACATAGGCTCTAGCGAGCCAATCGTTCGGATTCTATGCACTTCTTCATTCTCTGATGCAGAGGTAGACTGTAGTGTATCTCGATGCAAGATCCTCGTCGGCATACAGAGCACCTGCGTAATCAACCTCCCGTCGACGACACGCCCCTTGCCGTATTTTCCACCTAAGTCGAGTCGATATCGACTGACCTGAAAAAACGGGCGGCAAGCGAGTGCAAGGACAACCTCGGACTTTAATGCATGTTTAAAAAGATCTGGGCCGCCATCTGGCAGAATGGGTGTTGTGGACTGCGAATTTTTCCTGTTCCAGATAGAACACTGGAGTGTCGCCAGGCTGACTCGGATGAATGTGCGATGATCCATCGTCAATTCATAGTCACGTTTGTGTGCAGCCTGAGCGCGTTTGCGATACCGATGTCGACTGAGAGACCTTGCTGGAATTGCTTAACCGTATTTCAGCCAACACAATAATGACCTTATGTAAATGAGTGTGTTGAGAAGGAAGAAAATTGTAAAGCGACTGCGGCTGGAGACCGTGATTGGCGAGTCGTGCCATACAACCCTCGGCATCGTCCCGCACGGCCGCGACATTCAACTACAAAACTCCCGAAGCCACATGACCGTACTATGTAGGCACACATGAAATCTCTAAAGTCACTGTCATCGCTAGTGTCTGAGAATGTATCTGGTAATGTACACCACAAACTGAGTCGCAGTCAACTAGTAGTTTTACAACGGCACCTACAGGAATAACATAAGAACTGGGAAGTAATGTCTAGCGACGCCTACGCCTGCTCTGCATCTTGTTACCAGACCTAGACACGCGTTCTCGTCTGGGGTTTATGATACGGCGGAGCAGGTACCTCAAGAGACCACCAGCATATGCATTATCTCGTGGAAAGAACTTTCCCGTCGTTATGGTATACTGGCTCAGGTCCACCTCCGAAACGAATACCGTCACTGGCTCCCCGGTCGTTTTGGTATCGACCAAGTCAACAATATTGACATGAGTGGCTTTGACCGCCTAAAACTTGTCAGTATAACGCAGACGATGACAAAATAAGCTTCTACCTCGCGGCATGATTCAAGAGTATCAGGAATCGGTGAAACATGAACGATCTGACACAAAGTGCGCCATGAAGTGAGATCATTCACATCCGTACCGTATATGTCGTTGAACTGTTTCACAAGGGCATCCTTGAAATCACGGGAAGCTTGTTCTCTCTCTCTGTTTTCCCTATCCCCTCTGTTTTCCCTATTCCAGCCAAACTCGTCGCACATCCGGTAAAACTCCAATGGAGCTGACGCAGACGAGTCGTATTCGAACTTGGGAAATGTTGCAAAAAAGGTGTCCAGAGGTGTCTGTGCATATGTTTGGGAGCGCTCATGCATGGTCTCGCGTCTGTTGCTCTAGATGTATGATGTCTTAGCCTATCTGTAAGATTGGAGGTGGCTAATTGACCTACATCATTGGCGACTTCGAATCCTTCGTCATGCGCAAACCTGCACTGGGAGCCGAAGCGACAACTAGCGGTCTGTGAATAACTGTAGCATACCCTAGATGACATGACGTAGTAACAAGTACCACACGTCGTACTCGTCTAGAATATAGTCAGGTAGGGGTTCTTTATATGAAGAAGCGCTTGAATGCCTCATGTTATGTCCAAGATCACGGGAAAGGATACTCTTTGAGCCTCATGAGTTGGGACGTCACATATCATGATGGACCGACAATTCACTTGAGCATCATGTGCAAAGCCACCTTGGAGACGTAATTGTGGGAGACAGGTGTACCACATCAAGACATATAGGACAGTATAACTTACGTGTGCACAACACACGCACCCAAACGTCGGCCAGATAATGGGATTGCATCAGGTCATGACTACTCGACTAGGTCGGCGTTTGCAGCGATCCCACGCATCTTGTTGACTTTGCGCCGGCACTTGTTCGTGCCATTTGCTCGAAAGTAAAGAGAACGAGTAAGGCTTATCACGGTAGTGTCATTAGCAGTCAATGATCATGTTGCTGAGTAAAGGCCGAACAAACGAGGACTAGTACTTGGACGCCAACTTTTGTAGAATACAAACACACCCAAACATAGTTTCCAACTCGTCAGACTCACTCTCGAAGCCCTCGAACCCAACTTGCTCGACACCAGTGACAGTGATCACTGAATATTGGATATCGAACCCTTTGCGAGAGAGACCCAGACGACATTCCTTATCGTATTGTCACAGGCCACGCATGGTGCACACAAATTCGACGACTCTAAATAGCAAGAACAAGTTAAGCCAAACTTGAAGGTTGCCGACCCTATCTTCGAATTCACTTGGCTGTGAATGTTGGCCAAGACTCAGTGCATGATGCTGCGTCCCTCGGTCAACAGCCAAAGGCGGTAGGGCCGGGTGAACTTTCAACTACGGCAAAAGGGGAATCTGTAAGAGTGCTGCTATCGTGAACTGGTACTGACCGACAGCCGAACTCGGAGTGTCGAAATCTACCTACCAACCAACTGTGACTACTTTGGTAATTACTGATGGACTCACGCGAACGCTACTCCTGACCTAGGACGAGTGTGGCAAGAACAAGCGCGAGCCAAGGCAACATAAGGCCTGGACCTTCACCGCATCATTCAAAATGGATATATCGCTGGATGGTGGCATTGCTATCGTTATACCTTCTTATAGGTCTACTCAAACTCATACATCCATCAAGTTCGCCACTCACCAACGATACACTTGCAGTATGCCCTTGGTCCCAAGTGACCCCAATTTGTGGCCATTCACTATGGATAGTGTTTCCAGCTATTTTGTAGGTTCGTGGAGAGCAAATAGGACAGCATCAGTGATGTGTCTTGCCTGCTTCTGACCGAGATTTCACAGTTGCATCGTGCACTGCCGTGGTATATGACTGGGGTGAGCAGGATCTCTTTTGAATCGTTGATCTGACTACAATATCCTCCAGCACTGACATTCGGCCAAGAGGTAGGTTGATCATAACACTGAAGCAGCTTTTTCACTAGAATGGTTTTTGTTAGTTTGAATTGGTCTGGGTGAGCAGCTTCACATCAGAGAAAAACACAAGTTAATTCGGGCAGAGGCAACGCAGATCTCTGATGAATGCTCTATACATCAGCGTATGTCATGAGCGCACTTGACAATATGTCCCTGACAATATCCCTAGGTTCGCTACATCGGAATAATATACTCTGTGTATGTTTGCATATCTAATATCTAGCAAGTCGGCAGTGGGACTGAACTCGGCCGATAACTTGACCATTGCTCTGACAATCAGTAACAACATGCTGTGTATGTCTCCTCGTGGCACAATACACTGCATTCGTTTGTTCTGAACTAGTGGTATGCAGTAGGTCTCCCAGGAGTCTTGACGACAGACTTGGTGAGTATTTTGCACTGATGCTCGCAAACTAACTGTATTTGTATGTAGGGGTGAGTGAGATTCTCGAGCACTTTTCTTGGTCCAATTCATTGACCGAATCAGTTGTGAGTTTCTTGAAACGTTCAGTCCTGTGGAGTTCATCAACAATTAATGGGATTTGTCAGGCAATATCACAAATTTCGCACTGTTGTGGGTGTCGTTCGTTGTTAATTCCTTGCTGGGCGGTAAGTCACTCAGCTGTGGTATCTCAGTTACATTGAACTGACTGGAATATAATGCAAGTCGTCATGATCACTCGGTTGCATGCCATGTACGAGCGGTCCAGAAAGATTCTCATCTTTCTCATTGTAATCTATTTCTATTGTCACTATCACTTGCGGAGCGATGGCCGCGATAGCAAGCAGCTCTGCTTTCAGTGGGTAAGTTTCAATATCCAGAATACCAGATATAAGTGCAATAGGCTCATGCAACGAACACCAGACGTGCTCGTCCTCTTCGGCACATCTCAATGCGTTTACAAGGTTGATGGAGGCGAGCAACGTCTTATGGCCGAGATTTGGATACTCGCCACTATATGGGAGGTCCTCGCGCTTGGGTCTTGCCGTCTGGATTGTTATAAAACACTTCCGTGAAATGCAACCATCATCTACAGGATGGACCATCGAGGATTGTTTCACGGTATTAATCAAGACCCACATACTTTATTTTGCAGCGTGAGTGGGTGGTGTGGTTATGATGATACCTCCGTTGAACTTCTGTATGTGTTAGCTTTGTTGCTGTTTCTTGCTTCAACCTTGGCTTCCTGTCTCCAAAGATTGTGGTACGCCGGTCTATGTGACTCATCTGCGTTTGAACACTCATGTTTCAATAGGACTCATCTTCCGTTGGAGCTCAGATTTATTGCGGCGTTCTTCAACTTGTCTCACTCGTGCAGATGTTTGTGGTGGGACCACGCCTCGTCTTTAGCATTCGAGAATATCACGCTAAGCTGGTGACCAACTCCGAGGAAGGAACTAGCATAGCTACGATCGCGTTCCAGGAGCGTACACAATTGTCGTCTGGCAGTGACGTATGAGATACTTACACTAGTACTCCAAATCATTACTAACACATAAGAACATGTAATTTAAATGTTGTTTGGAGTTTCGTCATAGTATCTTGATCATATCTGCGAGTGGGGTCCGTAAGTCCCTCGTTCAACTGCGCTGCCATGTTATTGGGACGAAATCAATCGATCATGCTCAAGTTAAGTAAATGCTGAGCAAGATAAGATAACAAAACTGACACGTACACAAGACCTGCGCCGCGGCTTATGTAATACAAACTTTTGTATGCAGCGTAAATATTCCCAGGTGCAGTGTCTTCTGCCTTACTCCCAACCCACTCAATAGTCATTGGACTCAAATTTTCACATGTAATATGGCATCACACTGTCACTTGATTGAGTGCGATCAAGATAGAGGAGTACCTGGTTTGGGGAAGTTCGTACTATCAAATATGGCAGAAGTAGAACGACAAACCGTAATGTGCATTTCTAAAGTGTGCTCCTTCAAAATTGTTCTTCGGTGGAACTGGCAGTACTATTCCCCAGTCACCTGTAGTCAGAAGGCTCGCACGAGGCAAGACCGAGTCCATGTGTATTCTCGGAGCTTAAAGTGTGTATATCCATCACCATTCGCCGTTATCGGCCACAAGCGTGACTTCAGTGGTACTAACACAGATTTGTACGCTCCCTTTCTATTTTCTTAAATTACTTACAGGAACTCGCCAAACGACTTGGGGTTAATGTGCAGTGGTGTAAGTTATCTTTCCGATGAGGTTGCTCATGATGGTGCGATTGTCCGAGCTGATTTATCTTAAGATAGGACAGGGATTACACAAATCGAAAACACTCTTCTAGTTATACGGGCGCTCCAAATTTCCGAAGCCACCCAGCTTTGAGGCTTGTCAAATTTTGACTTCAGCCTATCCTTTATTCATCGTCCGGGCTGGCAATAATTATCCATGTCGAGTGTTAGGGGTACATCGTTTCGGAAAAGCACCAGCTACATCCTTGCTGGGTGGCGTTGTCATGGAGCACCTGCCTCTGACCATTCCATATCGTTGTTATGTTGACCGCGCACTGTCCAGTATTTTCTCCTTACAGGTAAGAGCACTGGGAGACGTGATCAGATCGGTTATGGGCTTTCATTGCTATAAAGGCAGTTAAATCATGATCCAGAAATCCCTCAGTCACTGGTTGAAAATTCTTCACTATTCTTTAGTCATCATGCGTATCAACTTTCTGTTCTTCGTCCCCTTGGTCCTCACTGCAACAATGACGTTGGGTGCGACGTACCAAAGGTCGAGCCAGCTCACAGGCCAGAGCTTCCTTGACGCGTTCAAATTTGAAGCCATCTCGGACCCCACCCACGGCAGAGTGTAAGACATCTCTTGAATTACAGTATCTGAGGGCTGATTTAAACCACCATCCCAGGACATATGTCAACGAGAGTACTGCCAAAGCAGATGGACTCGTTTCAGTGGCTAATAATAAACTTACGCTCCGAGCGGACTATACAACGAAATTGTCTTCCTCCGGCTCGGGAAGAAAATCTTTTCGGATCGAGTCAACTTCCCAGTACAAAACTCACGTGGCAATGTACGTCTTCGCGGACTTGTGGTACGAGTGCGAAGAATTTCATTACTCTTATTCAGTTTCGACATTGCGCATATGCCGCAAGGTTGTGGAACATGGCCAGCTGTTTGTGTGTGCAATCTCTTGTGGTTTGTTGACTTGAAGCTGACTATGGGTCAGGGTTAGTATGGCTCATCGTCAGTTTTTGACGTCTGACTAGTGCACCACGATGCAATTGATTCAACAGGGTTTGTCTCATTTGCAGGATAATTTCTTTTCATAATATTTATCACAGGAAGTGGGGGCAGACTGGCCGAATCAAGTATGTTCAGATTGATGTCTGTTGTTTCTGTTATAATTTAGGGTCCCAGGGCGAAGTGGACATCGTAGAAGGCGTCAATGATCAGACTCCCAATAAATGCAGTCTACACACGGGCTCCAGTAAGATCACATTCGAGGGACGAAAATTATGGGTACTAAAATTGGTCTTCAGATTGCACCATGCCCTCTTCTCGCTCAATGACAGGGTCAGGTCGCTTATCGAGTCTCTAGGTATTTGGTGATCCTGATGCAAAATTGAATATAGCACCGTCGATGGTACAGATTGCTATGCATACGATAACGGCAACGCGGGGTGTGGGGTCAAGATCAACGACAAGAAGAGTTATGGTCCGCAATTTAACGACAACGGAGGTGGCTGGTATGTATACCATGTTGGTCATAGTTCTGCCATAATAACAGGAAATCAGGTATGTGATAGAAAGGCGCTCAACTTACATCAAGATTTTCTTTTGGGAGAGGACCAGTAGCTCTGTTCCAAGCGACGTCAAATCTCCTGGGTCAAGTATCAATACTAGCAATTGGGTATGCTATTCCTACAGGCTTTGAATCCTTAATTGAACACAATTTCAAAGGGGACACCCGCCGCATACTTTCCCAATACTCATTGCGATTTCTCCACTCATTTTGGAGCGCACAACATCATCATCAATCTTACATTCTGTATGTAATCATCGTCGTTCTTGAACTTTTACCTAACATGATAAATGTGGTTTACCAGGCGGAGATTGGGCGGGGAGCAGTTCAGTTTACGCTAATTCTGGATGCCCATCTACATGTGTCGGTGAGTATCTACTCTTCTAGTGAATATCTTGAAAACCTCATCGCACATTGCCAGACTATGTGAACAACAACCCATCAGCATTCAAGAATGCTTATTTTGAATTCAACTCGTTGAACATCTACCAATGAGGCTCGCGTTTTGTGTGGAATATCGTGCCAACAGCTACGAAGTATTAAATTGTACTAACATCACTTGTATGCCCAGAAACATGAATACTTATAGTTCTGATCTCTAAAAGTGATGTGGAAATGAATCGTACCTGTGGTAAGTGAGCGCATCGAATCTGGTAGCCTCGCGGTAGTCTCTGTAGGCCCACGCAGGCGGATCGGCAAACGCATTGGGCTGCGGAGGGTCGTCAACTTCCACTCGTACACACCAGACATAACCCGTTGTCGTGCGTTATCTTTACACAGAATATCATCTACTTCAAAGTCACAAGAAAGACGAGACTCGGCAAAGTGTGTTTCTCAATGGTTTATTGATTTATTTATGAAGCTAATCACACTGGCCCCACAGTCAACCGTCGATATCCTTAGGCGTGTGCCTTGAAACAAGGGCTCGTTCCCTGTTCACTTCTTGATCAGAAGGACTACATGTACATAATCTTGGTTGCCTCATGGCATCCGTGCAGTCGCAGCAGAGAAGATGTATCCTCGGGTTACGGCCACCCCCTTTACACGAGGAATACCATTCTCCCGTGCCTGTAATTGTATAAAAACTCGCGCATGGGCGTAATATGTGAGTGCAGGGAAGCGTCCTTCAGTGCGCCATCCGTGGGAGTGCGCCTTCGCTCGAGGTAACAGTTCATCGATGACATCTCGTGCTGCTGTCCCCTGTGCAAGTCGTGGTATGTTACATTATCCGTGCAATGTGCAATACTAGCTTGATAACTTTCGCGGTGAAGAACCACACGATTTACAAGGCTGTTACTTCTTGGTTCATAGTAGATCCGGCTTCTAGGTGAAGATTCGCCAAATGCCGATTCACATTGTTCTATGGCTATTGAATCCTGCCAGCGTTATCGTTCATCACTTGTGGGTCAGTTACCATATCTAGCTGACGACGATCCTCACCGCAGGCTTCTTCGTGGGCATGCACGTAATCCACGAGGTTCGATATTCCTTACATAAGAGTTCGTTCGTGCCACTGGGTGGCACGGTACAGGGGTGTCTCCCATCTTTCGTCCTCCTAGCATAAGCCCCTTCCATCCACCATGTCCTCTGCTTCAGACGTAAGTTCCGTCTAATTCCCTTGAATCATTTCTGACGAAAAAATGTATAGCGAAACACGCCCACCCCACCTCCCGTGGACGACATGCCCCTCGCCGCCTTTTTCGCCCAGTTTGCATCCTTCTCATTCAATGAGAACCAGTCCTCAAACAAGAACTTTGACCGCCTGATCAAAGTCATGAGAATTACTACCGAAGACCCAGTGAGGCGCGAAGTACGCGAGGGGTTCAAAGACGCGCTCGTTCAGGAATTCAACGAGCGTTTCGGGACTGACGGGAACGATCTTTCCAACTGGCAGAATTTGTGTGATGTGTTGCGGATTGTTCCTGTTCCGGATACGGTTCAGGGGTGTCGTGAGGTTTGTGGATATTTCAATTGTTGCAGGCGAGTGGCGGCAGTGGCTGAAGTTGTTTGTGTAGCGCATTTGGGATACCCATGTCAACCTCGTGGACCTGGTCGATTCACCGAGGACCCGGAAACCTGTGAAGCTGTTTGCATCTTTGGGGGAGTTGACAAATTATACCCTCAATACGGGAAAATTCTTTCCAAGCAGAATGCGTATCAAGGCGGGTTACTGAAGGAGTTGCTGAGGGAGATCATAAACCCGTACTTTGGGAAGCGCAGGAATGGGAGTGCGAAGAGAAAAGAAAGGAAAAAGAAACAGAAGGCTGCAAGGGCAGCAGTAGCAGACGGTGACTGAACGCGTGTTTCGTCGCGAAAGCGCGACGTCGCGCGTGTTTAGTTGCCAAGCAGCTTGTCTTTCCGAACTCGGCATTCGTTTTTACTACGTTCTCTGTACCAGTAGCACTATGCACACGACCATTCAGCAATTTGTAATATATATATCTCAACACATGGAACCCTCGATACCAATTCGAAGCATCGATTTTGCACACGTTCATCCGCAATATTACAATTCAATTACTAGCAGCGTCGCCTTTTTTATCGTGCACTAAGGCCTACTACCACTATATAATATGCTACATCTATCCCCGAACTTCTGCTTACTCTGCCTCTAACATGCTAACCTGTAGCGGTTCCCTCGTACTGGCAAGTGCACCTGGATTATGCAACTTCCTCTCCCCGAGCGTCCTCTCCAGCTGCTCAACCTTCTCAGCAAGCAAGCGCGCTTCATCACTAGCCTTGAAAGATTCCTTAATGGCGTCGACAACGACCAAACTATTGCGCTGGAGATCGCTTTGCAGACGCGTGAGGCGCACGCGAGTGTCAAGAAGTACACTTTCTGGACGACCCCCCGAAATGCGTTCAGGGAGTTTCGACCTTGGTGATGGAGGGCTGACTCGTGCGTTGGCAAACGCTGCGAATAGATGAGATACCACTCCGTCCATCCAATAAACACTCACCCTTTGAGAACACATCTGAAAGTTCCTGCGCAGAAGTCTTCCTCCGGTGCGAAGCGAACGCACTACTCCTACGACCTATACATATTTGTGTTTGTTGGGGGCAAAGAACGCGATTAAAAGATCACACAGACAGACCTAGTCGACTCCGCCTCGAAAGTCGGCGAGATGTGGGCAGTGCCTCCTCACCTGACTCTGGTGTAGATTCTATGCTCCGTTTCTTACGGTGCCGCGTGGTGCTGGATTCTGCTTGATCACGGGGAGAAGACGAGTACGAGGAACGATCGCTGTCCGATGAACGACTGCGGCGCGAACTGGGGGTCTTCACCAATGGGCTACCACCGCCCTTGTCTTCATTAGTAGGCAGCTCCTCTTGATTGGGGGCAGGGGTGGACGGCCGCGACATCCCGCATGCATCAGTGAGGAGACCTTCCGAGATATTATGCCACCTCGATAATAACCACACCATCATCTTCTGCGACGACACCTTCGCCGTCGCACCGAAAATCTTATGCCCAAAGATCCGCGCAATATCCTCAAACTGTATCCCATTCTCCGGACAAAGAGGAAGCTGGGTGAAAAATCCGCAGAGGTAGATCAGGAGGGAGAGTTGACCTATGGGCAGGAAGCGCAGGATTATCTGTGCGACCATGATCTGGTGGCGCTCGATATCGCCGTCGTGGCCTAGGTGGAGGTCGTCCTGAGCTTGTCTCTGATGCTGTTTGGAGGACATGGGAAGCATGAGCGGTAGCTCGCCCCTAGCACGTTTCTCCTCTTCTTCCGCGTCCTGTTGGCTTCGCCTTACCTCTTCGCGCTTCACGCTGGGCTTGACACACCAATGCCAAAATCCGCCGTAAAGTTTTGGATCAAGGAGAGGATGTGGGAGGGCAGAGATAAATGTGGACAAGACAGCGCAAATATCCGGCATGGTCTGTCCATGCATGCTGAATTTAGCCCCATAATCAGCGCTAGAGTCGTAGATGTCAATCAACTGTATATGCCGATCGCGGCTAGGCAATGTGCGAAACAACCCCTGTTGGTAAATACCTGATGAGGGTAAATGACACTGTCAAGTCAAGGCAAGAAAAAAGGTACCCGTTCTTGTCAGTTCCTCTACACAGGCAACGACAAGCGTCGGCACATCATGTTGGTGTTCGCCGATAGTGATCGTAGATGAAGCATGAATCAACACGTCGCGCAAGGGCGCTCCTATAACACCTGCAATAAAGTTAGTGTAATACAAAACCCGCACGCAAACAAAACAGACGAAATTTTGGATCTCTCTTCTCAACTCCGCCCTTGCGCTTTTCACGGAGTTTCTCTCGTAGATCTCCTTCCTCTCTATACAACTCCATTACATCCTCGTCAAACGAGACGTGATCCATTGCGCGATGTTTCTCACGTCGAACGAGCTTGTCCAGTCTAGGGTACAGAATATGGGGCTTTGGTCGGGGTGCGTAAGGTTTACCACGGTCTAGCACCGTCTTCGGCTCGTGCTGGGGCTGATCTTCCTCGAGGCGCCTGCTACCTCGTGGTAGATGGTTATTCGAGGAAGGGGGGGCATTTTGATGTGACGTATAATCTAACTGAAGCCCGCATGCCCGAGCCTGCCTGTCCCTCTCTATATCCGCGGATGACGGTCTAGGTATGCGCCTGATGTCTGGCATAGATGCGAATCCATCACGAGCACTGTGATGCTGCTGTTGAAAGGCATGTGGGGGCAGGGAAGTACGTTTCTGATAGTCACCATGATCGCGAGGTGATTGTTGGTAATTCGCTTGATGTGAAGGATAGTATTGTGAGTGTCTCGACTCGTATCCACGAGGCGTCCATGGTGCCTGACCACGACTAAATGGGGTGGCGGGTGAATGGGGAGAGTCATTGTACGTTGAGTAAAGCAAGCTTGGGGCCTGAAACGATGGGTGCATGTCCACGCGAGGTGTCGAGGGAAGAGGTCTCGATGGTCGAGGAAGTTGCTGGTAATCTATTGGGAAAGGAGGAAGTAGGGGGTTTGGTTTACGCAAGATGCTGCGCGGGCGCAGACTGTCAATAGGTGGATGAGCGCCTGGCGTTCGCGGGCTGTCGTTGCCGTCACCCGGATGGTCAGCCGAGCGAGACGGCGGATAATGAGCATAGGAGGCAGATCGCATCCCGAGGCCAGCAGGAAAGAGAGATGAACCTGGAAATATCAAGAAGGAATTGACAGAAATGGATCTTACTACGCAGGGTGAAGGTAGTTTAAGAAAGAGAAATGGAGATCCAGTGCTGTGTGAGGAAGACTCTTTTTAAGACAGGTTGGTCGATCTCGGGTGACCGTAAGTATTCAGACCGGTCGAGGCTGAGAGACCGCAGGTATTATTCTATGTGCTTGGTTGGAGTTCTATTTCATTTGAGACTGACTCTATGAAAGAGCGCGTCTATGAACTAAGAATGGGAATTACACAGGGAGAGAAAGCTCACAGCATGTCTGATTGGGATTATGGAGAAAGAGGCGAGGGTTACGTGTCTTGTAGAGAGTTATACCTTTAGCCAACCGCAAAACTAGACCAACCTAAAACGTATTAGAGTGGTACTCAAGTGACTGACCCTAGGCTCAAGGCGTGATGAGAGCATCCAGGCAGGTCCAGGCAGAGCCAGGTCTAGACTCTAGACCGTTCCCTTCGTGGACCCATTGGATGGTAAAAATTTCGCGAAGAACTGTAAGGCTTCGTGAATAAATCCGACCGACCAAGCTCCATGAGGCCAATGAGATTAATAGGTCCACAGGATTGACAAAGTGAGTGGTAAAACCTGGTAAAACATGTTTTTGCATGAAGAAGAAGGCTGACAACAACTTGCTAAATTTGGAATTGTGCCTTGGCCAGGACCGCAGTGTCAGCCTGGTGATAGCGGACATACTATCCGAGTTCGCGCAGTTCCTTCTAATGAACTTCTATGCACAAACGCGTACTAGGAGCTTTTCAGTCGAGATACTGCCTCACAATTATTGTGGTTCTCCATAGGTGTATGTTCACTTCATCATTCGCCAGTTTTTGTTCTGGTCAACCTTTTCCCAACACCGCCGTCCGTGTCTACCAGCTTCCAGGTGATCAGCTCATTCTGGGGATAAGTGATTGCAGCTGTAAGTCTACCATCGCTACACTAGGAGTTGCAACTTGAAAAATGGCAGGCTCTATGCCGCGAATGTGCTCCTAAATGGTCTAGGCCACCCGCAGATATATTCCCCGCCAGGTGGACCACTTTAATGCAGCAGAAATTTCCGGAGCCTAGAGGTATGTACTCAGCCACAGGTTCTCAGGTTTCAACCTCGGGGATCTCCTCATATATGAAATTACGGTTTCAACCAGTTAAGCTACTGTCGGAAATACAGTATAGCATGTGAGACCTTGTGAGACATGGGAACTTCCAAGAAGCAGGCGAAAAATGACACCCCCAGCGCCCCCTTCCTAGTCCTCTGGCCTGACGGAACTCAGAAGGAAACCCACATATCAGATAAAGGGATGCTACAGACGGAATTGCGGTGAAACTTTACCCTCACTGCGCCACACCACTGGTCTAGCCTCTGACCAATGCATAGCCGATATTCATTGCAATCACCAGAATATCGCATGTTAGTCGTGAGTACTACTATTTAAAGTGTATTTTTCTCTCATTCTGCGGGTTGCTACACCGATCTAGAACAACCAGACGTCGCTGTTACTGCTTGCGCATCAGAGCAGACACTGTTCTGTAGCTGCCGTTCAATGCTGCCGTACTATCGATGGATTCATTGTGGGTTCCGACAGCGGAAACGATTGGCCTGTGTAGTTCTCATACGGTGATATACTTCCGGTTTGTCTTTTGGCACTCGAAAGTCGATAGTTTTTCTGCATTCGCATTGAATTGAAACGGAAATGAGACATGAATTTTAAATAAAACAAACAGTAATCACACGCCACAAAAACCTTCCTGCGCATCTCAACACCGTTCCGTTCCGAGCACGTCGTCGAAGGACGTCCCGTTGCGCCTATCCACGTCTGTTTCATTAAAGCACTTACAAGTACGCTGCACTCTCGCACACCCAGGGTGTCTTGTCACGATTTTCGTAACTAGTATATGTTGAAAAGTCCGACTCCGATGCCTCGGTACCAATCTTATAACATCTCCAGGCGCCAAGCACGGCTCCAAGCACTACAGGGGCACACCGATCATGCCAGCAAATGCCAGCTCTGACATCTTCCCACGCTTACGCTTTAAAGCCATCACATTCGCCAACCCGTATCGAATAATCCGCCGATCATGCTTTTCAAGTCTCTTTTCTTCGTCGCAGCGGTAGCTCTGACTGCCAACGCACAAACAACAACCTCTAGTGCTGCGTCTGCAACACCAAGTATCTCAGAGTGTATTATTGCATGCTCCACCCAAGCCGCAGCTGCAGGAAGCTGCTCCAGCTTGTAAGTCTCAAACAGTACTCGAGCATTCCGAATCTCACGTCTCCTCGATATTAGCACCGACCTCACTTGCGTTTGCACGTCCAGTGCATTCCAGGCTGCTGCCGCCGCGTGTCTACAGGCTAACTGTACCGCGACTGATATCGCTCAGGCACAAGCACTTCAACAAGCCCAGTGCGCATCAAGTACGTCATTCTTTCCACTCTGTGTACTTGGGTGCTGATGAGAATAGTCTCGGGGAATGCGACGACCACCTCCATTAGCGCGTCATCTTCTTCCGCGACTGCCTCAACCTCCAAAGCTTCAGCTGCAACCTCATCCGGTGCCGCTACGGGTCTTGCACCTTCTCTTGCCCTCAACAGTGCATTTGGTGGGCTCGTTGCCCTCGCTGGCGCGCTTGTTGGAGCAGCGCTTGTCATGTGATCCGACCAGTAAATTCAAAACGTGGGGTAACCCCACTCTGTTATTTTATTCGAGTCGCAGACACTTTACTTGAATATTTCACAATCTTGATTACCGCAGTGGTGGTCAACGTTGACCGTTATCTAGGACTTGCGACGATGATCGGTTATTGCATACGTACTACTGCTGGCATTACTTCAGGGCTCGAGGTAACCAAGTGGACTTCATCATTCAATACACTCATCATAATTAGTTCATCACCATAGCTCCATCTGAGTGATCATAAATATCGTGGGTATATTAACAGGGTCGATTTCCTCACAAAGCGGTGGTACGCAGCAGTGCTTATAGAGTCATTGCGACGGAGCGGCTCCAAGGCAGTTTCACTTGTGCATGCGCACCATCATGCATCATGGCTTTGCCACAAATGCCTATCGCCTTGCGGTTTAGGTCATGCAGTGTCACAAAAAGATGTGCACCACGAGTACATATGATGCGTGGTTGCAGAGATAGAGGTTGATTAATTACCCACTTCAAACCCCAGCCTATTAGAAATTAGCGCCCAAATCTCTTTGTGCTAGACCTCGCTGCCGAGCATGCACCTTTCACTCGTTTTCACCTTTCTGCTAGCCTTTGGTTTCTGTGCGGCACAGAACTTCACTCTTCCTCAATGTGCGCAACTCTGTGCCGGGACGGCTGCAACAGCTGCTGGCTGTGATTCATAGTGAGTTTTTTCAAACGCCCACTTTTTGTCTAAAAATGACTTTATAGCTCGAATGCCACATGCGTCTGCGCCTCTCAGCCCTTCCAATCCGCCATCCAGTCATGCTTCAACACAAGCTGCAATACAACGACCCAAGGCACCGCCTGGGCGTATTACAGCAACTTGTGCACTGACGGTGAGTTCCGAGTCTTTGCATTTCAACGAAAAACGTTTCTCATACGCCTTTAATGCGCAGGTTCCTCGGCCAGTTCCGGTGCGAGTTCAAGCACATTCTCAGGTACTTGGTCATACGATAATTGATATTAATTTCTTGGGGTGTTGACCGTCACACGCAGGCTCGTCTACCACTACCACTGTCAGTACTACTACAAGTACCGCAACGGGGCCTGTGACCTCCCATACATCAACTCAAACGTCGTCCTCGCTGTCATCCGTTGCGAGTGTTTCATCGACCACAACTTCTGCAGGCCAAACTACAACGTCAACTTCTGGAGCAATTGCGACTGATATAAACATGATACGTGGCATTATGGCGATAATTGTTGGCGGCGCTCTGATATTGTGATGATGCGGGTTGGCTGATGGACCATATTAATTGGACTCTTGGTTGTGTTGGTGCAGGTATATAGGTATTCTTGCAGTTTGAGGCCCCTGGAAACCGGGGTAAGCCTAACTCTTTGGACTTTTGTTATATATATATCCAAAAGCCCCATGTCGGGTCGAAGACTATAACTATCCATGTTAATAGTACAAGGTGGGGATAGATTAATATAGCCACGTATGCATACGTGACATGTGAGGGGGGAAACTGCCAGTGAGTGGGCACTGAATCTGTATATGGATATAAAGAAATGGGCAATAAATACGTTGTGCTCACCTGAGAGGTGACCCACTGAGTTATTTTTGAGGTCGCCCCCGTCGACCTTCTTGATGTCCGTCGGGATTAAATAAAGGGTGCACATGGATGGGATGGAGTTTCAGATAGTCCGGTTGGAACCGAGCCGGTGGGCAAGCCCAGTGAGAACTGGCTGTGCCCGAATAAGGCAGGATCTGTCGAGATGTGCGCGCGAGAAACGGAACACGAACTGGCACATCTCGCCCAATATCCGGACTCACAGCACATTTTCAATAAGACGGGGCAGTGCCCCATATGCTCCCTTGTGTGTCTTTCACGGCGAGCATATCTAGGCATATCCACGCACACTTGCGCTGTCCTCTCAGAATGTGCTCAAAATGTGTCAAATATGCTATAGTTGCTTGGCAGATATAATGCGGAATACAATCGGTATACGAAAGCAGCGGGAAATACAGGGAAACAGATGCGAAACAGGTGGAGTATGCCTTGAAAACACGTCGAGAGTCGTGCAAGAGTGGTTCGCAAACATCGAGAGCCAAGCAGAAAGGCTGTAGACAGCAGAGTAGATCGAAAACCTGATGAGAGCAGGCAGCAGAGGAGAATGAAAATGGGAAGCAGCTAACACATCAATGAAGGTGCGGCAGGTGCAGGCAGAATCGAGACACGTTGAGGAAGCACAAGTGTCGGGATGGCTGATACCTGTGACAGGCTGGTAGATTTGGCCCTCAGTTGACATTCTTATTCCACATGTCGTTAGACAACTGCAAAAACTTTGATTAGTATCATAGACAACCAAGTGAACACAACATACCAAATTTTTGACTTCCTCGTTGTATTTCTGAAAATCAAGCAAATAAGAGTTAGTCAGCGCATACAGAACTCGGAGTAGATGACTTACCCCAAGCCAATTTGACATCAATGTCCTGTAGTAGGTATTGAATTTGTTTGTTGAATATATGCACACAAGGCAACAGCGTCATGTACCTCCCACTACTTGAACCTAGGGAAATTGTGACTTACTTGTTGTCAGCCCACTAGCCAATACACAAGGAGAACGAACTTGTGGATAAGCAGAGGACCGTCGACAGTAGCAGGAAGATGGTGGGGAAGAAGAAAGGAGGGACTTCAAATGTTGGGGCAAAAACAAACTTTGCCCAAACAAAGGACAATTGTCGAAGTCGAGTGAAGAAGTGGCGAGTTGCGAACGTGCAGAGTGCATATATGCATACACAGTTAGCCCTATATAAATTCAGCACGTTGCAGTTGCAAATTACATGTGAACACGAGGCACTGCAGGGTGTTGCAAGTGTTTTCGTTATCGAATCACAAATGAGCTCATCCAAGCGCATTCCATCACAAGACCAAAAGGGTAATCCACATTTCAACATAAACAGCGCCATCTGAGCACAACCAGTTCTCACTGGGGGGCAAGTCCCATGCCCATGTCTGCGCACGAATGACACTGACAAGCACGGCACGTCGTATGTCAAGGAAATCAACCTGACGCGAGGTGTCAATCGTCTGTCACCAAGTCCTATATATCATCAGCGTAACCTTTCATCAAAATGCACCAATCCAGGCTAATACCTTGTAGTACAATGGATTAGTGGCGGTTACGTAGAGAGGTCGGCGCAGCTTTGGCAGTGCTTAGCCACAGGTCTGATTTGGAACAAGGGGATGCTGAGAACAGGAACAGAGTTTGAAAAAGGTTGACCAAGTGCCGTCCATGCGACACACACGCGCACACATGGCGCTCGGTACAGCCGTCTTAACTCGGATGATGATCATGATCATGAAACTATAGCGGTACAAGTCAAATTGTTCAATTTTGTAGGTTGTGATTGATTGAAAAAAGGCGCTTGTCACACATTATGTGTGACTTGTGACTTGTGTGACAATACGGTCACTGCAAACAAAGCCGCCCGGGTAGCCAAGATCCTTCCAAGTTCTTAACTTGTCCTTGACTTGTCCTCTTGGAAAGCAATCGAACGGACTAGCATCGCATTCAGCAAACTACCTTTTTTCATTTTGGCACAACTTGTTCTTCAGCATTATCACAATCAAATCTTAACTGTTTGCCGTACACGCTGGATCCCTTTCACCGACTGTTTTTCTCTTAGCACGCCCCTCATCATTCATCATGGGAAACTGCGTATCAGCACAGGATAGGGAAGAGAAGGCCAGGTCAGATGCTATCGACCGTCAGATAGAAGAGGACTCTAGGAAGTTTAGGAAGGAGTGCAAGATACTTCTGCTCGGTACGTATCCTTCCTTTCTACTTCACGCTCTGTCTATTTCACATTCTATCACCACAAATCTTTCCGGGGTGGCGTCTACTTGGTCTATTTCCTTAAGCCACCCTTATCCGTTCAACCCCCTCTCTTTGTTCTCTTTGCTCATATCCCAAACTCAGGGTCCGGTGAATCCGGAAAGTCGACAATAGTCAAGCAGATGAAAATCATTCACCAGAATGGCTTCACCAAGAACGAACTCATGACATTTCGTCCAACAATATATCGCAATACTCTCGATTCCGCACAAGCTATTGTCCTCCAAATGCGCAACATGAATGTAGAATGCGTCACGCCTGCGAACCGAGTGCGTTTACTCTCTCACTTTCTCTCTCACCTTCATTCATCGCTTCCCTTCAGACATTCGCAGAACGCATCGTCGAATACAGAGTCGAAAGCACTCCCGATTTTGTCTTCTCCGCAGATATTGCACAAGCCATTCATGAATTATGGCAAGATCCTATCATTCCTAAAGTGATGGATTGTTCGAGCCAGTTCTATCTCATGGACTCGGCTGGATAGTGGGTAATTATATCTACTTGGATAACAAATACTCACGGTGTCCCCGTTCGCAGTTTCTTTACGGAAGTGCTCCGTATAGGCACTCCCGACTATACACCAACGGAAAATGATGTCCTACGAGCCCGAGCAAAGACAACAGGCATCACCGAAACGCGGTTTAATATGGGACAGCTATCGTAAGTACGCAGGCATGTCAAAATTCCGTTCTTGATCCCGGTCTCGTAGCATCCACATGTTTGACGTCGGCGGCCAGCGTTCGGAACGGAAAAAGTGGATACATTGTTTCGAATCCGTAACAAGCATCATTTTCTGCACAGCATTATCGGAATACGACCAAGTATTATTGGAAGAGAAGAACCAGGTAGGTCCTAGCGTACGCAGTTATGAGTCATCGCTCATTCCGTCTATAGAATCGCATGCAGGAATCACTTATCTTATTTGAGTCGGTCATCAACTCCCGTTGGTTTCTGCGAACTTCTATCATATTATTTTTGAACAAGATAGACGTGTTCAAAAACAAGCTACCGAAGGTGTGCCTCTATTGTTGAGAGCGCTTGAAGATCCGTTGACGCGTTGCAGGTACCGATTGAGAAGTACTTCCCAGAGTACACGGGTGGCGCAGACATCAACAAAGCGGCAAAATATATTCTATGGAAGTTCATGCAAGCCAACCGGGCGCGTCTAAGTGTTTACCCTCAGTAAGTGTGATTTTATCATGTTTCGCTTATCACTCATTGCGTCATCATAGCTTAACACAAGCCACCGACACGACGAATATCAGACTCGTCTTTGCCGCAGTCAAGGAGACGATCCTACAGAATGCGCTCAAAGACTCGGGCATTCTGTGACGGTTTTCGTGGTTTCTTGTTCTTATCTATCCGTATGCGCCTCCATACCCCCATTGGTTAATTTGTATTGACGAGAGCGCAGCTCGCATATATATCTGGAACGCCTGGTTATTCTCTAGCATGTTATCATCCTATCTAGCATACCATCAATTATTCATCATTACCCTGGCTGTCCGCGAGATTGATTTGCATGCGCCTTTTCGCCTTTGTTATGTACCGCACAGAGTTTGCTTGATCTGGTTGATTTTTACTTGTTGTAGCAGCTGCGGATATCGGCAACCCCCTTCCTTTGTGTGCGACTCTCTGTATTCACTGGCGCGCCCGGTGCATAAAAGCCTTGTACATGTAATTTTGTGGTGCGCAATACTATGATCCAAGGCGGAATTATAGAGCATGATCACCTCATTAGTACAAAAAAAGACAGCATGTTGGGAGCCACTGCGTAGAATTAGTATGACACATCCTGTGCGCTAACCATCACTATCACGCTCCTCTTCACTGTCCCACTGGTTAAACCCTAAATCCCTCACACTCGAAACCGCCACAAGAAGCGGATGCTGACCATCCAACATCTTGAGCAGCTTCTCCATATCCTCCAGAGCAAACTCTTCTACCTCTTCTAAAAGCGCAAGCTCCTCGCGATCGTCCTCCGGGGACTCTGCGCGCCGCTTGCGCTTATCTGCGAGCGTCTGAAGCTGATGCTTCGTAGCTTCTATGAGGGCAGCCTGTAGATCCGGCGTAAGCGCTGGAATGCCAACCACGCGAAGCCCATCGGCAAGGGCTCTATACAACGAAGAAAGAAACGACGGGTCTGTTTCGGCTCGGATGCTATGTATGAGCTGGAGGAAGGAAGCAGCGACCATCTGCGATGTTAATGTGCCACTCTGTTTTCCGCATGTGAAAAGTGAAGGAATCAATCTATGCGTTTTGATCATTAGCAGAAACAGTAACGACGGTGGGGAGCACTCACCTACTCGCAGCTTCGCGAACGCCATCGTGGAAGTAGAATTTTAAAGCGGGGAGGGAGAGCTCCAAGCTTTGGGTGAGATAGGGTGCGAATCGGCCGCCCAGTGTCGCGCAGTAGACAACGAGAGTGTCGAACGCTTGGCATTTCTCGTCGATAGTCGAAGTGCGGATACCAACGATCTGACCGTCCATTGAGATAGTCTCCCAGCCTTCTCGCATCTCGCCAACTTCGTCTTCGTCATCTGTGTAGCAAGGTAAGTGGGTGCAGTGGCACGAATGACTAGATTTACCGTAGATAGAGACATCGGCTTTTGCGCTGGCTGCGTTCAGTAGTGGGGGCATGACTACAGGAAGGAACGGCTCGAATTCGGTTCCAAGAGCTTGGCAAATTTTAGCCCAAGTAGCGATCAAAAAGTTGGGCAGCATGGTGTCGGAAGGGTCGACAGGAGAATCTATCATACAAGATAAACGGTTATCGAGATTGAATCTGGAGATAGCCAAAGACGAACTTTGAATTTTGATTAAAAGCTCGATGAGCGTATTTGCGTCAGGGCGGAAAACGTTACGTCCGACGGCAATTGCTAACTAGGATCAGTCAAGGAAACTCGCGCCGACAACTGCCGTTTCCTACCTATCAACCCAGCACATTCCATGGCTTTAGCGCGTAGCTTGTAATGGTCAGAACTATTGGCATTGCGGAGAACATTCAAGAGAAGTGGCATTATGGAGCTATAGTGCTGTCGTGTATGCCAGTGTCAGATAAACCATGAATACGTGAGACTGCATCATGATACCTTTGCGAATGTTGCCTCACTGGCATCAGCAACCATAGCCAGAGTTGTAATAGCTTGTTCTTGAACGTAACCTTTGACAACTTTGCCATCCTCAGCTCCTGGATTGAGCATCTTGAGCAGACGCTCAACGATCGGGTCCAAATAAGGAACCAGGGTGTCACGTTCGACACCTTCACAGAAGTTGATCAGGGCAGCAGCGGCATGCGAGTGCACACTAAAACCGAGGATTAGGGCGGACAAGTGACGGAATCATAGAAGTGTTAGTCACCGAGATTCTGGCGCTTCTAGTGTTGGTATCAACGCGGCGAACAATTGCTCGTGGTAACGATCTTGAATGATTTCCTTGGAACACAAGCGTCTATAAGGATCATGGTGGTATGCTGACTAAACCTACCTCCAAATCAGTACATAGTTGACCACTGCATTAATTATTGAGCAAGGACATCATGCAACGATAGAAACAACGTACACGCATTGACATGCAGCATACCGCACACGTGGGTGTGCGTCCTTGAACATCGGAGTAACGAGGCTGGGAACATAATCAATGAAGGGAACGTAGCAATATGCTGAAAATGCGCACTCTACGACCTTCCCAAGTTCCATCTGCATCACCTAATAGACGAATGAGTGGGCCTGGACTATGCCATAAACCAACATGTCATATAAACCTTGCTCGTGCCTTCGGCTATGGCTGCGATAGCCATCAGGCCGGCGTGCCTCAATCTCCAGTCATAATTGGCAAGCATTGACGGAATATATTGGAATGCCGGAGGAAGCACTGCTTTACCTCCAAGAGCACAGGCCACTCTATCGAGGGATTGCTCATATACATGAGGATAATTCTCGTCCTGTGCATCTTCTGAGGGCTAAGAATAATTGAGTTCGTGGAATACTTGAGAAATGCATCAAGTTTCTTACATCAGTTTCGAGCCAAGAATCCAATGTGTCTTCTGGTAACTCTCCCATGCCCTCCAGGGAGGCTCTTACCATAGCCGCCGTCCATCCTTCCGAACGCTTCGCCAACGTAGGCTTGGCCTCGGTAAGGCTTACCATAAATTCTAATGCAGCTTTCCTGACCGACTCTTTCTCCTCGTCCTCTGTGACTTCGTCACTGTCGTCAGGAGTCCGACTAGTATCAGGCCCGCCGGGTGGGAACGTGAAGCTTGATGATGTGCCAGGGAACGGCTTAGCGACCGTGGGTGTTGGGCCCGAATCAACGCTTGGCATTATCAAACCACGCAAGAAAGATAGCAGCGCATTCATATGAGGCACAAAGAGATTGGGATGAGATGAGCATAACGGTGTTAGCGAGCTCAGGAAAGATTTTAGATGGATGTTGGGGAGGGAAGGTAATGTGTCTAGCATTGGGTAGAGTAGTGAGAGCGAATGTGATAGTTGGTGTTGATCACATGCAGTAAGATAGGATACAGAGGCTCGGAGAGCAGCCAGCCGAACCTGCACATCATCCGTCAATGTCGATCAATTCAACTGGAGGACCACTTGCCTCGACACTTTGAGAGTCTTGAAGACCTTTTCGGAAAACCGTCAGAACAGCATCTGTCTGGAGATCCATTACGAGATTGGGGCAGCCAGAAAACAACCTATAAGCGCACTCCCGGAAGCCAGCTTCACCTGTTTGCGTCATAGTAAATGTTTGAGCCTGTAGCGCATGCCAAGGACGCCCTCGAGACATAGAATTGTTTGCGAGATCGCATACTGTGTCGACTGTCTTCCTGCGAACGGCATCTAATGGCTCATGAGATAGAGAGTGAAGTAGTAGACGCTCAAGGGTTGTCAACGCATGCGCTGGGAGTTGGTCGTAAAGCGTTAGACGCCCTTCTCCGGGTTGCTGACCTGGTGCAGTACGAAACAAAAGTCTGCGAAGTAAGACCAAGGAGAAGGATCGCATCTACGCTCCATTGAGTGAGGGCAGCGGTATTGAAACATAATACATATCAACTTGCCACTTCAGTATCAGCTGCAATAGAGAACTGAGCCAATGCAAGCAGGTACAAGTCTGGGGTTTGTGCCAGTCTATCATTGACCGCCTGTTCTGCACTGCAGGTCTCTTAGCACGAGGCACGCGTATTGAAAAGATCGCGCACTTGGAACGTATCTTGTTATCACCAAGCACAAGATTGGCAAGTATTTGTGTGAGTTCTGTCGTGATTTCGTGAGGAACGACAGCCTCCATAGTGTTGAATGTGTGGGGAATTGATATTGAGGGTCCAGGAGTGACAGCAAAACGGAAATTGATCTTAATGTGCAGGCTGTTCAAATAGGCGATTGCACTTGTTTGATGAAGCTGTTCACTGCTAGTGATCTGTAATGGTGGAGAAGATGTCTGTTAAAATGCTAATCAGCAGATAGACTCGACTCTTCAATAATCGTAAGTTCAAGCTCAGCGGCATTTCCACGTATCCCAAACGACGATCTGCTAGAGCTTTGTTTCACGATTTTTCGAACATACGCGAAATTCCTGTGGTCATGACTGACAACGTCGAACGCAATAAGGTAATACCAGCCTCGATCTCCATCAAAACCTGTATTTACAAGCTTTACTTCTTAAAGATGATAACTCCGAGTCCGATGCAATGCCATCAATCGAATGCCGATCACCTCAAACACAAGTCCACATGATCAAGCGATCAAGTTGGTCCCCACACGTCCGAATCAGAGTCAGTGGCGTATTCTCAGATATCAATTCCGTTCCGACACAGCCTCGTGCATGTTGAGCTTGAGCGAATTGGGCCATGGGCGGCCTGATAGTTGAAGGTATCATCTACTCGAATGATTGTAAACAGCGTCTCGTTGATATTTTTCATCAACAGGGGCATCTTCTGAGTCCCGATTCACGACTTCCTGGCTAGACCACAAAGAAGGAAGATAGGTCGTGCTGTCCCTTTTTGATTGACATTGTTTGGATTTTGGAACGTTAAGAAATTCGTTTCATGGTGACAGCTGCTAAGTGGTATGCCAGGTCAAGAAAGGCATCACTGGCACTATCTTGTGGGTTTTTTGTGCATAACCCTCGCACGAGACAAGTAACAGACATCTGAGAATTCAGCTCCTTAAGCTAGTGTATGTCGCCGCGAAGGAGTTTTTTCGTCGTACTTCCCAGACAAAGTTGGTATGCCACCTTATCGTGAAACAAAAACATGCTCATTCACTGGCATGTGTAGATTCCATCATAAAAGGTAAGATGATACCCTGACCGAAGAATATCTTCCTTCAGACCTCTACTATGCGGCAGTATTGGTCATATTCTGACCGTTCCTGACTGCTAGTAGTTCTGTCGTGGCACAACATGAATTTATTTATTTAACGTTGAAAGCATGGATCCATGAGCACGTACAACCTTAACTGCACCTGACAACAGGTTATCTAATCTATCACCTCGACGTACTATAGCTTTCCCTCTGTTGGAAGATCTGTAGGGCTCGTTCTGTCCCCTTCAACCAATCCTACTTCCACCAAATCATTGGCCTTGCTCCTTGACGAAGGCCCTTCTTCGTCCTTCTTGTCACTGACTTTGAGCGCCTGCTCTAGATTCTTTGTGATCTTCTCCACCTCGTCCTCTGTTGATTCCTCCAGTTCTCGTTCTGGTTCTTGCTCACCAGCCTCCAAGCTGTCCTTCGTCTTCTCCCAAGCAGCATCGAGCTCTTCTTCCCATCCAAGTTCTCTGCATAGCTCCCTCACAACGTCGTCGCATTTGCCGAGGAGTAACACATCGTCTGGCTTGTTAAAATGGCCGACCTCATCAAGATTAATTAGCACCCGAGGGCAGTCGTTCGGCACAAGGCCCACAAGAGAGGCAAATGGGTGCACGGTCAGTGATGTTCCTAAAACAATCAACAAATCTGCATCTCGCAGATTGCGGATAGACCTGTGGAACTGATCTGGAAGCTGCCCCAACGATCAGCCATGCCGCACGATTCCGCGAAGCTCAAACATACCCCTTCACCGAAGAAGACAATATCCGGTTTCACCAGGCCTCGGCACCTCCTCCGTTCACACCTCGGAATCTCTATCTCCTCGCTCAACACCGCCTTCTTTATCTTCTCCGCATCGAAAGGTGTTTTACACTCGATGCACCGCTGCGTGGCAAAGCTTCCATGTGCCTCGATGATCTTATGCGCTGGCACTCCTGCACGCCGCTCGAGCGTGTCTATGTTCTGAGTGAAACAAGTGTGCAGCAGGGAATGCGAGTGGAGGAGTGTTATAAAGCTGTGCGTGGGCGTCGGTCGGAAGCGCCCTGGGTATAGTTCCTTGGCTAGTGTATAGACTAATAAAGACGGATTAATTCCTTCTTTTGCTCAGACTGAGTGCGAATGGACGGACAGGGTATCGGATTTTTCTTGAAGAACCCTATCTCGAATACCGCCTCTGGGAATGGAAGATTCAGCCGTGCGAGGTTGGCCTGTGCAATATCATGATATTAATGTTCCTCCCTTGCGGTGCCGCACTGCGCACGGCACACTTACGTATAATCCTAAGTCATATGCTGATCTGTCATTTCAAAACCAGATGCCTATGGGAGACTTACCTGTACCAGGTGATCTGAAGTCCGGTATACCGGCAGACGTACTCACACCTGATAACACAAATAAGAAGGCGGTAACCTGACAGTAATAGTAGCCTACCAGCCCCAAGCTAGTGTAGTTTCGTCATAATGTCGGCATCAAAATGATTCAAATCTTAAAGTGATAAGGAAACTCACCATAAGGAAGATATTCCGACAGCTATCTGACTTCATATATTTCGCAAGCGCCTTGAGGTCATTGCCCTCTAAGATCCTTGGGTGTTGATCTGTAGTGTAACCAGGCTTGCCGGTCATGCTGCCCCTGAAAGTACGATTGCACCAGTCATACAGTGAGTGCATCTTCGCGGGTAGAGGATAATTACCTAAGTATTGCTCCGAGTGAAGAGTATGGGAAGAAGGAAAGAAGGAGACAAAGGGCGCTGGTGCTCCAGAAAGTGATCTCAGTGGATTCCTACTCCGTGCAGCATGTCAATTGCACGTGCCAGTTAGACAAAAATGGGCTTTGTGGGGCGGTGCTACAATAGACACATGATCATGATACAACTAGGGACAAGATCGACTGGGGAGATGTTTGGGAGATGTCGATTAAATCATAATGGGGGATAACACAACTACTAGAAAGCTCATCACAAGCATGGGGCGGTCATGGTTCGCAAGCATCCTATGTCTCCGGGTTCGCTGCCCATCCATCACTTTCGTCCTGTACCGGATTCGCTGTTAGGACGAACTGGTTCGGAAGTCACGACATACCTCTGATGCATACTCCTCATCGCCGTCCTCGTCCAGGGGATCCCATGGCACATGCACGTCTACCCAACTACCAAGAGCAACATGTCAGATGAAACGCCCAGGGAGAACGAAACTCATGATACTGACAAGTCATCACCTTCGGGATCAGGTACCGGAGAGTCTCGCATGAGACGTCGTATCAGTGGTAACTTGCGCTTGAGTCCGTACAGTGGCGTGAACATATAGTCCTTGTGGTGCCCCTTCCGCAGCAGGCTCACATTCGTGTCTGACCACCACTGTTCGGGTTCAGCTGGATTCTCGCTGGGAGTAAGTGCCAAGGAAACCTTCTCTCCACCTGATTACTGTAATGCACAGACCAGTATGAGAACACAGCATAGGAACATACTTTTGTCCGAAAGGTATATGGTGTAGGCGGGGCATTTGAAGATGGAGTTGACAACGTGCATGTCCTTCAGCTCTGGGACTTTGTACAGCGTCTCTAAAACCCTGCCGCGTGGAACGTATTCTTGTCTCGGATTGTGCATGATCAAGAGGGCACCACGCTTGCCGCGCTGAAACTGCCACTCTCCTTTGATAGATGCTTGGCCGAGACCAACCACATTTCTATCAAACTATCAATCAGCCTGGGTCTTCGCGCATAGATCGCGCGCAGGACGCACATCTCCCCATCAATCTTGAGATCGTTCTGCCGGACACCCATCGTACACACTATGAAGTCGCCCTCCGGGGCACCAATCTGCGCAGGGAAATCTGCTAGCTTCAGTGTCCCATCCACCTTATCCAGCAAGACCTGAAATTCTGGATCATAAATGTTGCCTTCGATGTCCAATTCGCCTGTCTCGGTATTCAGCCTGCCATATGCACCGACCTGCATGCGAAATTATAATTTTCAGCTATGTCGGAGACTGACGAGAGACGAGTCACGTACTTGTATGGGTATAGGTGGATCCCAGTTGGCCCACTTCGCTGTGGATTGTCTGATGAGATCAATGAACTTCCGACCCGCGTTCCCCATCAATACTATGGTGCAGTGAGTAGTTGAGTGCTATTAAGAGAGAGCGCCGGCTACTGGATCCGCCAAAAGGCGACAGTCACATATAGACTTATCATATGAAGAAATGATGGCATTGAACCTGACATCCTGTAGCATCCTGTGTGTTGCGGTGTTGCATCGCAACTTGCAAGATTGCGACGCGAACAAGCCTGCAAAGACATTTACTCGAACATCCACTACACAAGTAATTGTACATCTCATACAGAAACATCAACCTGATATAATAAGAACGGAACACAACCAGCCTATCACTCATCATCATCATCGTCTGAAATGGGTTGTGGCACATATACAGAGTCTCTTCGCGGGTTGTAGACCGTCGGGTCATCCTTGGTACATAGCGTCAGTCTCCAATGTCTGTTACGAGAAATTTCAAGTACACACTTCTTGATCATCATCATACACTGGATCGATCTCCCCATCGTCATCGAGTGGCTCCCAAGGCGGGTAAACATCCATCCAACTTTTATCCGATCAGCAATGCAGTCAAAAATAAGACAAGAGACCTACAAATCGGCATCCTCAGGGTCTGGAGTAGGTGATTCGCGCATCAGGGGACGAATCAAGTGGATCTTGCGCTTGCAAGTGAATAGCGGCGAGAACACTTCTTCTGGATCTGTTTTGAATTGAAGGTGTTCTACCTTTGAATCAGTCCACCATTCGAGCTGCGTCTTATTGTCTTTGCCAGGTTTCGGAATCAGCGCCAACGAAAACCTCTCGGCGCCTGTCATTTGCCTTAGATTTGAGATGTACATCAAACGATAGGAATAGACGCACCCCTCTCAGACAGATAGAGAGCATAAGCACGACATTTGTACACCGATGGGACAATGTACTTGTCCTTGAGCTCTGGAACCTTGTAGAGCGCTTCAAATACTTTTCCTTTAGGGAAATGCTCTTGACGGGGCTTGTACATCACGAGCATCGCGCCTCGTTTGATATCCAGAAACTGCCAGTCTCCTTTATACTTTGCTTGGTCAAGGCCCTCAGCACTATCGTAGCAGAACTCAGGGAGGTTCTCAAGGCTTGACCATATCAAAGCTCACACGTCTAATCCAGGACTGAAATCCTTGGCCCTGACGCCCATAGATCCAACAGCAAAGTCTTCCTCCTCGTCGAACACTGGCGGATGATCAGAGAGCTTCAACTTCCCATCGGTAGCGTCGAGCAGCTTCTGAAACTCGGGATCGTACACGTTTCCTTCGACATCGAAGCTGCCTGTCTGGGCGTTAAACCGACCATATGAACCGACCTAGATTATACGAATCGTCAATAAGACAACGTCTGCAACTAAAGTGGCGTTGCACTGACTTTAATGTCCTGTTTTTCGGGAAACCAATTTGCCCACTTGGAAGTGCGCTGGCGCATGAGGTCTACGTATTTGAGGCTTGCGTTCACCATCGTGGTAGAGGGTAAGGAATGAAAGGCGCGCAGTGGCGTCAGCCCAAATATGAACTTAGATCTATAAAAGTAGCGTGAGCATAGGTAAATGTCAACATTGACAAGTAATAACTTAGTCGTACTAGTACACTAGCGCGCGATAAAGAATTCAAATAGATGGGACGCTGTATGACCACGACTTGGAATGTAACTGTGACTGCAGTACTACGAAGACGGTGTCGACACTCTGACGATGTACAATGGATAAATAAATCAGTCACGATAGGGTATGAAATACTATGTAAAACGCACATTGATGACTCCTACCAATCGGATACTGCACATCCTCGGCGCCTCAAACTGGGTCAGAATGTTTGAGTGGTAGACTATGGCTCGGATTCTGAATCTCTGCCCCATACTTGGCATGGGATGTGTACTGACATCAGAGAACGCATGAATCCTTGATATCGTAGGCGTGAGAACTACAGAAGGATACAACTCTTGCTCCTCAACTGCCTACTAAATGATATCATATATACTCGACCAGCTATGGAACCAGGAAGACACGGCCACGCTCAATAGCTTCGATGGAAATATTGTACCAGTAACTTGAACATGACGCAAAGTGGATGGAAGTATGAAAGAGCGCTTTCAAGCTACTCCAAGCGGGCGGCGAGATGCCATGCAGCTGCGAGGTCATTGACGCGCTTGCAGAAACTTGAAGTAGCTCTGAGTGCCGCAGTATGGGTATGAGGCAGATGCGGCGGCAGCGAGTGGCGTAAACCATCTGACATGGATGATGACACCTTCGTCGACGACGTATTTGTTGACTTTCGCTCAATTGTGATATGTACGTCCTACTACTATGACCTAGCAAAGCGAGCACTAATCACCAAAGTACGCGAGACTATGCGAATAACTTGCCTTGAGAGATTGGAATCACAAATTCCCACCAAATCTTCGTCTACTTGAATCTCCGGCTTTACGATGTATCGTGCAAACGACTCTCACCGCACTCTGTCCTCTTGGTTACATTACTGATGAGGCATTGTTGCGTAGACGGTTCAACAAAAAGTGCCAAACGAATTAATTCACTGGAAGCACCCATATGGTCGACCTGTGTCAATCGTCACCGGTGTCACCATTGGTTATTAAACCAGAAATCTACGTGGAATAGCTTCAGTGGCTAACTTCCTGCCTTTCACGTGCCATCTGCACGAAGTGAACCTTTCGTTCGCAACAGGCAAGCAAAAGGGAGCAGTTCTGTAATAGGGTGAGTATCCATGGGCTTCAATATTTAACAGCTGAGCTCATCTGGCTATAGCCCCGAGTCGATGCTGTGGTTTTCTCGGGAGAAAGCGAGCAATACTCCTTCACCTAAGGTTTACTCCTTTGCTACTCATCCTATTTTCTAGCACCTTATTGATATCTTTGATGAGCTGCTATCCGGAAAGGTGACCTCTCTACCCTTTGCAAAAGCCACGGAAGAGCCTTCCCCATGCAATTCCATCACTCGGGTTGTATTTGTTAAGTTCAGTGATTCATTGTTTGAATTCTGGACAAATTCTGGATTGTTCATCCGCTGATATAGGGTTCTACCGTCCAGGTGCAACTAATCTGCCAAAATATGAGAACTTTGCCACGATGACATTTTCAGCGTATAAAGCTAGCCCTGTCTGCTCTCAAAAGAGTCGTTCAGAATCCCTTTGCAAATCTCGTATCACTTCGCATAAACCATGCACTTCTTCCTCGTCGTCATCACTGCTTTAGCAGCATGTATGTCTGTCACTGCTGCCACATGCAACCCTCAAGGCAAGCCCTGCGCTCATAAGAGTGATTGCTGTGGTAATCTTCTCTGTGATTTAACGTCTGTAAGTATGAGTAGTTTGCTTTGCATCCAGAATTCCAGCACGTTTCTCATTCTTTGCACCTTACAATGTCAATAGCCTTCCGGTCAAAAATACTGCAATTATTAGACTGCTTACTGACGGGCTGGCAGCCCGCCCATATGCGAGCACATCTTAACAGTGAGTTGTTTGTACTTTCGCATTGGTGATGTGGCTGATGGCACAATACTTAGTTCGTTGCTGGGTTGATCAATGTAGTTCTTCCTAGATGTCGAGATTGGTGGGGTATTATTCAGAGTTTGAGTGTTCATTGCCGAAGTCTGTATTATGTTTATAGCGGCTGTAGCAGTCGAGGCGGGGATTTTGATGGGCTCTTTAAGTACATTCAACATCGTCTCTACTATCAGTGTCATTGTCGACGCAGTCGACGCGCGCGTGCTGCTCTTTTTCATCACTTGATGCAATTCTGGAGCCTTCATATTCGCGTTTCTCTGCCTTTTCTTCTGATTCTCTCTCTTCTGCTTGTGCTTTTAGTCGTTTCTTCTCAAGTCCCTAAGAGTCCTTTTTGGCCTTTCTTGTCGCAGATTGAGTTGATGCATCGTATACTGCGTCCGCGGCGTCGTTTCAACTTCGGTGGCGGACGTCGAGATCTGGTCATGGCACACGTTCAAAGGCTTCATTTTGTAAGATTGATTCACAATCTGGTCCCAGTCCATCATAATCAATGTGTCAGTCCCCTTGAGTCCCTTTGACAATATCTTACATCAATATCCTACAGGCGTATAAGTCAAGAAGTACAACCATATTTTATCTTACTAGCCGTCGCCCTAGGATGTCAAGTGACTGGCTCTATATGACCCTGGCTACACGCTCTACAAAATCCAGACCCTCTTGCGAAATCCCCTCCTTCCATACTTCGTCATACTGTTCATCTCTAATACACTGCATCACAGTCTCCGCGTGATGCCCGGAACAAAAAGCGAGATAGCACACCACCACTGATATCACGTCAACTGTGCAATCCGCTGGCGCAACAATGAGTAGTTGGACGTTGAAGCGCGGAGGGTGCTTTGGAACGAGTCGGCTCGAATACGGCATGATAAGAGAAAGATAGTCCCGTGCTGCAAGGAGCTGAGAGGTACTGAGCGCAGTGTTACCTTGGCTTCTGCCCTGCTTCGGGCACTTGAGTGTTAGCTTCTGCGTCATCAAAATATCTTCCATCATTTCCTCGCTCCTGGAGTCTGATGCTGCAACGTCTTCGACAGGCTCTATTCGCAGGACGTGGCTGAAGGGCACCCCAGCTTCCGCACAAAGAGTGTCGACCTCATGTGTGTCGGCTGATGCGACGTACAGGTACCGTATTATTTCTTGGAGGTGATAGCCCCTAGCAAAATATTCCAAAGGCGCGTCATAGTGGATAAAATTATGCCACTCGAGATGCACCCTGCGTGGTGCCACCTCGGTCGTGGGTGTGTCAAAGTCATCGGAGTAATGTGGTAATGTTGTCTGAACTGTGAGTTGGACAGAGCAGCGCTCTCGGAGTGGTCGATGTGTTTGGACGGGGGGATGGATATCCAACGCGGGTGTCGAATCATTTGTTGATGTCATTATGAGAATCAGAATGAGGTGAGTTGATGAAAACTAGTACTGTTCGAATGATGTGCAGAAGTGGGAAGTAACGCTCGCGCATTTTATCTGTTGAGAGGTGTGGATGTTGTGGTTTCTGTCCACAACTCATACATCAAAGCGGGACAATGACCTATTGACCATCGGACTCGGACAGTGGGCGACACAAAGGACTGCCTCATGAGTTACGCGCATGTTTGGAAGAAGCGCGATACTTGATTATTGATATACTGTGGATCTGAAGAAAGAGACTCGTACTGCTAGTCCTTAGTGTTGCCGCGAACTTGAAGGTGAACCAAACTGAAAGCTTGGATTTCCGCCACCATCCAAGATGTGCAGCTTATATAATCAAATCATGACATCTCTGTCACTTCATATTCAACTGCGCCAATACTTGTTGGGTGTTTATTAACACCAATTACTCGTAGTTCCAGGGTACGACAGTGGGACACTTGCGACTAAATCTGCTCTGCTAGTGGCCAACTTTCGTCCTTCTAAAAACTATGTCTCTATCATCATCCACGAATGACTGCGAGATGTTCATGTCCACGGTCCAGAAGCCACCCGAACCAGAGCAAAGCTTTGAGGTACGCCATCACATTGATTATCCATCGCTTCGACTCATTGTACTACACCGTCACATCAGGAAATGCGTGTAAAGGACTACATCAAAACATACACAGCCACGGGTCGGCCACCAGCACCAGTCCCAGATCTACCAAACACTCCAAATGCTAGACATGCACTCGGCTTGCCACCGTTATTTTCTCCCATTCCAATAGAATCGACACCGAGCATTAACTCTATAAGCATCGCAGCTGAGAAGGCCATAACAAACCCCAGTGATCTGCCCACCATCCAAGTATTCCAGGCGACTAAAACGCCGATCGAAGGGCAAGTTCCAGAGCATTACAGCACAACCCACTTTTAGTCTATTCTCATATGAGGTATGTAGCTATAATATCGCACCCGCGGCCTATCTTTCTTCATTGCTCCAGCCACCGACTCAGGAATGTTGACGATCGCCTATCGAATTCAGGAATTGCGGCTTTATGCATATCTTTCAGGGAACATCATGCCTCCGACCCCACTTCCATCAGAGATTCTCTCTTCGGACAATGCGCCACCACAGATCGTCCATCCATTCTATGCCAATGATTCAACAGCAACTGCGTTCGCGCGCACTACCATCGGCCCTGACGCTCCAGATGCCTACATGAGCATCACAACGTCTCTCAAATTTAACAAACATTCATTCGAGGTATATCTCCCTATTTCTGAATTATTCCGTGCGGATGCTCTCATCTCGGATTTTTGCACTTTAGGAACTACGGCTGGCATACCAGCTTGCTGGAAAGGAGCTTACCTCAATCGAGATTCCGACACGTGGGTTGCTACCGCCCACTCCACCCATCCTTGGGCGCCCGCGTGGCGAAACGCTACGATAGTAAATCTTGTGCATTCTTAACTTTGTTGTTGTATGTACCACTTACCGTATACCCATCATCGCTTCGTCCCTGTACTGCAGAGTTCTGTTTTCTGGGCAACAATCGAGAAGTCTAATGTACACAACATGTATTCGAATCAAATCGGAATTTTATTTGGGAGTGTATCGATTAACTCATCAATGACTTCTCGGGTCATATTGTGACTTGCTCGTGTAGATCCTCTGATGAAGAACAAACCACTGTCAGTGGAATCACGGGATAATACACAGATCGATGCGGGAGCTTGTGACTCGAATGTTATAGTCACTTCGAGCCCTACATAAGTAGTCCACGTACCCTCGATTTTATCTATTAGAAGCCATATAGACTCAGTCCAGACACAAAACGAAATAGCGAGCATTGTCTAAGTGGTCTTACGATGCAACAAGTGAGAATTAGAGAAATACTAAAAGTGAGGACTAAGGTCCGTTGAACTTTGGGAACGCATTATAAGGGAATAAACTATAACTAGTAGGAAAATTTCAGTGACATGTAAAGGATAGTTAGTAATGGGCACCAAAATCCAAAATGATTGCTCGTGTTGCTTGTGCAGTCAATGCGGCTCCCTCCCAACCACTGATAGACTCCCAATGACCGCCAGAATCCATGATCCCGATGCAACAAGGCAAAACTACCATGCCAACACAGGAAAACGTCCATTCGCAGGCAAGAGATGAACGCCCATGAGCCATATCTACAGGGAACGACGAACGTTAAGTCACAGAATAGGCAACATGAAAAATTACAGACGTTATACAGGCGGTAGCTCGACTGATCACAAATCTCAGTCGCGAAAGAGAAAGTAGCGAAGTCCAACCCAAGAACCGATAGAAACAAAGAAAATGCTGCACAGAGGCCCCAGGCTCCAAACCGATGTAAGAGCCAAAGAAAGCAGGGGAAGTACACAAAGCATATAGACGCGAGATCCTTCGGGCGCTACAATTGGCAGAGTTCGTCGTCCTGACTTCCGATCGCCATTGATGTCAGGAAAATCCTGCGCATGAATTGTCAGAAGTATGACAAGCGCGCTACAGGAGAACGCTTTTATGCTCGTTCCGTCAAGCGAAGACTCCCCTGCTGAGATATGATTCTGGTCAACGAAATATTTCCAAAAGAGGGGAATTGCCTACACAGAATCAACGAACAACCAACTCCACCAGTTACATACGCCGCTACATTACATAAAGTTTTGAAAATGGGATGGTTACTGAGATGAAAATCGTCGTAAACGATCATAATCATAGTGGACACCATGCTAGTTATCAAAACATTTGAGCTGAAAAGGAATGAGAGGCCCAAGCAGATAACCACGAGTCCCCAGCGCAAGGCACGTGCATCCTGGACGCTCATGCGCCCAGACGATATGGGACGCCATGGTTTATTCATCATATCTTCATCAGCAGAGTAGGATTGGTTAGAGACGTTGAATTGGAAGAGATGGAACCAGAGCCAGCACACAGTGCATATCAGGGCTAGCGGTTCATGATGAGGAGATACAACGGCTGCAAATACCATCTACCACAAAAAATCAGTATCGTGCGGTAGCAATTATTGACGGAATGAATACCACTGGTAAAATTAGTGTCTGGAAGTCAGATCCTGTGAAAAGCCAAGCAGTCTTGCAGTGGTGCAGTGCACTACGCAAAGTGGTGGCTACGAAGCTGGACATGAGTGTTTCAGACTCTGTTTCGCCATTCAGCATTAAATAGATAGCTCATGAGGCCCGATCTTCGGTTTGCGCTCGTGAAATTTCGCATAGCAGTGACCGGTGACCTCTGTACGTGGGCAACCGAGGCGCATAGCACTATGTTAGCGATGTGGCCCTGTACACGGTGAAGAGGCTACGGGTGGGTTACGTGTAAACACTCAAACAACCACAATTAACGGTCATGATAAGCAAGCGAAGGCGATAACATCAACAGGGCCATACTCATGGTGTATTCATGTCCTGCTTCTGAAAAGGATCACCAGGATGTTCGAAGCCTCGGGAGTCCGGGACTCGACGGCGAGTGTGTAAACCATTCCGTGAATGTTATTTCATTTCGGATTGTGTGGCCAATCGTTCACAATGAGGCTGTCAAGTGAATACATAGCCTTGAGCTTAACCTGATCTTCACTAGGCCGACTGATTGAATTGGGACGACCAGATTGGAGAAAAAGGGAATGGTATAAGGAAAGGTTCAAAATTCACACGCCCAACCCGGATCAGTTTCTGTAAGCCGGGGACCCACCGTCACGGATATCACAAAGGCTTCGAACATAATGATTGCATCTGCAAACCACCTGAAATGAACGCTTAGTTACGCGCGTTACGAACACTTACGAATGCTTACGACTTCAGTAGCGCAGTCGTCCGATTGGTGGAGATCCTAAAAACCAATATAACGCACTGATAAAATTCAAGCCCGATTATCTTTTGTTGATTTATGGATAAGATGTCAAGATGTGATAGATAAACAATGATATGATTGATCATGCTAATTGAGCCGCTGTCTACACAAATTCAGTACTAAATGTATGGTAGCTTTCTTTGTCCGCAAAATTATTCAGAAAGAAACGCTCGTAATGTTCTAAACAAGTTGCAGAAGTCATGTCCTTGGCCACTGCCTCGCCAAACACTGGTATCAATTCTACCACGTGCGTTACATCCGTCACTCGTATGACGACCCCCTCCCTATGGTGGTTACCATTGTGATCCTGTGTGTACGCGCACTCCATGGTCCACACCCCGAGTTTGGGACGATCAGCAGGGCTAGAGATGAAGCGGAACAGTTGAATGTAGAGAAGCGGATCGGAAAGATATGATGGTAGTGCCAGTTTCGAACCTCATCGAACTACTGGTTGGAATATCAAACGAACTTGTGCGACGTAACTCGCTGTAAATATCAGTTAGGGTTGAAAGCGGGCGCATAAAACAAACACACTCATTTTGCCATTGATGCCCGTGGCGTCGACGAGAACAGTGTCACAGTTACCCAAGGGAAAGTCATCACTTGGCGGATATGCTTGCACCACTCTGCTAGGTATGATGACACATTGCTGAAAGGCCAAGTGAAGCTGCAGTCAAAACTTGTTCCATGTGTGATAGTGCCCATATTTGGGGTCCCAGCGGGTATATTCACCACTGGACGATGACGATTGAGCAATGAAGTCGGCGAGTGCACAATTGAAGCTGGGGAGTATGTACTTGGTGGATATATCAGCCGGTGATAGGGATCTGTAGTCTGGAGCGACATTCACTTGAAAAGCGGTCTGTGCATCACCAGATAGGATACCCTTGAGGAAGTGGTTATGGACTGGTCTGGGACCGCGGACCAATTTAACTTCTTCAGGGAGAACACGAGAAACCCATGAGAGGGCAGGGTTAAACATGGTAATTTCCTCCTCCTCGGTGTGCATGGTGTTGACCAACGGCACCCCATGAGAAGTCAACAGCGCATACATGTCAAAAATCTCCATTGATTCTTGGCAGTTGAGAAGACGCATGCACTGCTCCATAAAATTTTTGCTCTGCTTAGCCGTCCGCAAGAAAAGATCTTTGCAATGAGTGATGAGCAAGCGCTCGGTCGTATCAGCTGAAAATTGCATCAAGGTGCCTAGTCACTGGACGGTGCCCTTGAAGCTTTGCAGTAGCTCCAGCTTGGGAATAAAAAAATCCTCTTTGACACCCTTCTTCCCCTTCCTCGCCTCAGCTTCGATGATAGCGCCCTTGTGAGAATGGAAGTCTGAAAGGGCCTGCTGCATTGACTGAAGGGTTTCAGGCGAATGAACCGGGTTCTGTGCGAGATAAATGAACTCCACGATGGCACGGATGGCACGAACAAATTGGGGCGAAGTAGCACCTGCGATTGAAGCAATGACAGTGCGCTGTATTTCCCTGTACTCGCGACCCGTCATTTGCTTGATGTGGGTGACGCCTTTTGTGAAGTGGCATGTGCCGACCCGCTTGTGTTGGACGATGAACCGGTTATCAAGCTTGTGAGCTCCTACAGTCTCCTTGATCCATTTGAGTGGATGATCAGCGAAAAATTTGAAACAAGTATGTAGCACCTCGCCAGCAAGGAAGACGGACGGACATGCGTAGATCCAATCACGCCAATATGGCATGTGTACCCCGGACAGGTTGACAGCTTTGGCTGCCTTCTGGAACCGATCAAGATCCCAAGGGTCTACTTTGCAGGAGGTATCAACAATGCATTGCAATGTATATGTCCCAGTGCAAGGGGGGTGAAGTGTCCCATCGCCGAAATCCCCTTGCACCGCCAAAGTCAGAGGGGATGCATTTTTCGCAACGGCAGCGATCATTGAAGCCTCTGGTAGGTCGCATACGTGAGCGATAAGTGGTGTAAAAACGTAACGAATGTGCCAGGAAGGGTCAGGCATGAAGCATTCATCTAATGCAGCAGCCTTGAGGTTGGCGAGAATGAGGTCCATGCACTTATGCCATAGTCGTGCCTGGAGAATGCTTTGATAGTCTGGGTGTACATGGAACTTGGCGATCGGCATGTAGGCAATACATTGCCAAGCTCGCAAGGTTGCTTTGGAGCGAACCTCCGAATCAATGTTGCCGATAGTTATGAAGATTGGGTGCATTTCGAGACCTCCAGTGATGCGCGTTACATGAGTCTTATTGGACCCCAAGATGATGGGTACTTGAGTTGCACCCACAGGAAGATAGTCCTAGAAATTCGATTCAGTGATGAATAGTCTGATGGAGTGGACCAACCTGTATTTTCCATGCCATATCAGCGCTCATGTAATCTCCGTATTCGCGCTGATTTCTGATATTGATAACGTATGGAGTATAGGTCATATGGTTTGTGAAGATCGGATCGCTAAAGAGTTGCTTGACGACCTCTAGAGCATCACGCCAAATGACCTCGATGGGATGAATTGTCTTGTAGCCTGAAAACTCCATTTTAGATACTTTCCACTGCGTAAAACAAGGAAGCGAGTCCATCCAATCTAGTAGCTGGTCTTTTGTAGTGAAAGATGGTCTTTCACGAGTATCAAACTGTGAACGAACTTAGTAAGAGTCGAGGATGTAACTTGGACGGTACCCATTTCAGCTTCAGAAACTTGATCATTTGAGTTTGTGTGAGGTTTTCGACCATGAACTTTCCTAACTCCCATTCGCCTTCATCACGGAAAGGGTAGTGATTGTTTATCTTCCGCCGATACGCATATCGGTCATCTTCCAACCTATCAAACATATTTCTGCCAACACCGAAGATGAATCCAGCTTTTGGGTGACAACCATGAGTAGCTGGAATCTGGTCGCTTCCACACTGACGAAATGCAGGAGGAACAGGTAATTCTTGCGGTCGTGCTTCGTGTGGCCAACAAGTAGGCTCAGAATTGAGATGCAGAATCAGCGACTCCGTGGATGGAAAGTTTCCTACACTGCAGTTGGGACATAACCTGGTGCGTATAAGTGTTCTAATCGAACTCAGACTTGATAGTACTCACATCATATAGCTTTGGCTGCTGCCAGTCTGCGAGGTCCAAGTCTGCCAGTGTGACATGAAAAAATTGACCAAGTCTTTCAAAGTCCGAATCTCACACATCTGCGGCATACGGCCTGATAGCACTGCAGCGCAGCAGTGCTACGCATCCTGTGTGTCGTCCACAAGATGACGATGGAATTTGCATCTTCATCTCCTCCCCCCTCTCCTCCTCGCTCAAGCAGCCCTGCCCCCACTAACTCAAGCTCTGTGACTCGTGTTGAACCGAGTCTGTTGGATTTCTCCAAACAGACAAACAATCTCAACCGTGATTCTCCTCACTGGATGAATTCTGACATAGGCTCTATTTCTGACACAGGTTCTCCCCTTGTTCCCCTCTCCCCAGTGGATGAGGTGCCTAAACCTCATGACGCAAGGCAAAGCATATTGTACAAGATTCCTAAGTCTCCAAATACGAAAAGGAGCACTTTGCACCAGCATATCCTCAAATCTCCACAACGTGGAAAACCTGGCCTCAAATCTCCTCCATGGAATGGAAAGTCTTACACAAAGATTTTCGCATCTCCTTCACGTCGTGGACAGTACCTACGTGAGCGAATGTCTCAGAAACATATTCCACACGCTCTCCATCCAGCTCCACTGGAGCTCCGATTTGCAGCTCGTGTATCTGGGCAAGGATGTCGGCCCGAGTTCACCATCGAAGAAATTCACGAGGTATGTTTCTTATTATTGAACAAATACAGGCTTATCTTACAGGTCAAAAGCGAGATGAAGCAATTTCTAAAGGCTTCTCTCATTTGAGCTTAGCAACTTTGTATCAGTTATTCAAGTCAAAGCTTGCAGGCCGTGAAGCTGCATGCCAACGTCTTGTAACAACGTCATGGGAGCTTGAGGCATCAGAGCGGTACACAACTTTCCTGGATGGACTCTATCATGAGAACAAAGACTGCCTCCTCTTCAGCGATGAAGAGTTGAAACAGATCAGAAATGTTTTTTCTGACTGGTCGCAGGAAGAAATTGATGAAGACATGAATTACCTCCAAGCCCTCTACGATGATGAGTGCGAGATACTTCGTGCTGTTGCTGCACAAGCAGATATCCTCAAAAGGCACTTGGGCTCACGCGTTCAGGAAGATACAGTGGGTTCTATGGGAAAGTCGTCCAACCCCCCTAAATTCATCCCTAAGTCTAGTCCATCTTCTGATAGAGACAATGACATGGATGAGGACGAGGATGATGAAGACGACGAGGATGATGATGACGAGGAAGGGGAAGACAGTCACATCAACGGGTATCCGCCTCCGCCCAGCCTTTCCTAATCTGAACTCATGCCTAAATTCTTGGTATGTAACTCTACTAAGTGCCAGGTTGTTTTGTTCCACGCTAATTCATATCCATAGCTGATAATCGCCCTCGCCCTTCACTCCCGATTTCACCGCTTCTCCAAAGTCTTGCCTTTTCGCCGCCAATTCAGTTCGCTTCTTTTCACAGCCCCTTCTACAATTGGGCTATCAATCTCCTTGTTTGACTATCAATCTCCTTGTTTGACTATCACGCGTTTCATTTTCTGAAGCACGTGTTTCATTTCCTCTAGCCCATATACTTTGTACCAAGTTTGTGTCTCATATTTGTCTGTCACATGATGTGAATCAAGCGGCGCATGTCTTTTTTAATGGTGGGATTCTTTCTTCTTCACCACCACCTGGATGCCAGGTGGGCGTGGTTCTCATCGCAAGGGAAAGGTTGCCGTCCCTGAACCAACCAGGGGGTCAGGCCTTGACCCATCAGGCTTATCGGCTGCTGGCCAACTCAATATCCCTACAGAACAGCCTCAAATGTCGCTTCACGACTTCGATCCGCGCGGGCATACTTGATTATATTATGACTGGATTAATGGGAAAGTTGTCCAACCCCCCCTAAATTCGTCCCTAAGTCTACTGACACAGATGATGAGGACGGGGATGATGAAGACGACGAGGACGATGATGATGAGGAAGGGGAAGACAGTCACATCAACAGGTATCCGCCTCTGCTCAGCCTTTCCTAATCCGAACTCATGCCTAAATTCTTGGTATGTAACCTTACTCATTTTGTTCCAAGTTGATCCATATCATAGGTAATAATCGCCCTTCACTAGCTGATAATTGCCCTCACCCTTCACACTGGATTTCACTGCTTCTCAAAAGTCTTGCCTTTTCGCCGCCAATTCAGTTCACTCCGGATTTCACCGCTTCTTTCACAGCCCCTTCTACAATTGGGCTATCAATCCCCTTGTTTGACCATCACGCGCCTGGTTTGACTAACATGCGTTTCATTTTCTCAAGCATGCGTTTCATTTCCTCTAGCCTGTATACTTTGTACCAGGTTTGTGTCTCCTATTTGTCTGTCACATGATCTGACTCAAGCGGCGCATGGCTTTTTAGATGGTGGGATTCTTGCTTCTCTACCACCACCACCTGGATGCCAGGTGGGCGTGGTTCTCACCGCAAGGGAAGGGTTGCCGTCCCTAAACCAACTAGGGGATCAGGCCTTAACCCATCAGGCTTACCGGCTGCTAGCCAACTCCATATCCCTACAGAGCAGCCTCAAATGTCGCTCTACGACTTCGATCCGCACGGGCACACAGGAATAAATTGGCAAGGTAAGCCATCTAGTGTGTATTGAATCCACTTTCATCTAATCGATCGCGCAGATGCGCAACAAAACGCTCAAAACCAGTATCCGCAGGCGCAGTTGCCGTCCATGCAGGCCTCATCATCGTCTCTAGCGGGCGCCTATGGCTCGTTGCCATCCATGCAGGCCTCATCATTGTCGTTATCAGGCGCCCAGGGCTTGTCGCAGGAGCGGGAGGGGGCGTTTGGAGGTATGCAGGCCTCGTCGTCGTACGCGGGCGCACAGGGCATGTTGCAGGAGCAGGAGGGGGTGTTTGGAGGTACGCAGGCCTCGTCATCGTATGTGGGCGCCCAGGGCTCGTCATCGTACGATGCCGAGCCCGAATACGACTTTTTTGATGAATTCCGGGACGCATTCGATCCCATTCCAGAACCAGAAGGCTTCGCCCCCATTCCGCGATGGATCGAGAATGCTCCCGACGACGGCGTCAGTATCATGGACCGGGGGGACGGGCTAAGTCCCCCGGCCTCGAATCTCACCTTAATTCGACAAGGAGAGATTTCGCAAGCAGACGTGGTACACGTGAGTCATCCTTTAATTCAACTAACACTCGTTTAATCTATCTACAGACTGCGGGACCCGCGAGGACCATGACCACGCGCACTCGACGCGCAAACTTGCCTCCAACGCCTTACATCATGCCACGTGTCGCCACTGATGCGCACACCGTCGCAGAAGCACTACCTGAGGCATCGGTTGACGTTGATGGCGACCACAACATGCCATTGGGATCTCAGGTGACGATGAAAAGGATTCGTTTGTCAGCGGATGTCATCAACCAGACAATCAAAACCGCCAAGGTGCTAGTTACGTGCATCGTGTTCACAAAAAACACAATGGTTTGCATACAAAAGAAGAAGCAACGACTTATAGATCGAGTCATTGAGGACTCAGTACCGCAATTTTTCGGGCCTAATGGTGAGTCATCTTTTATTCATTATTTAATATTCTATTTACCAACATCTGTAGCTGTATTCGAGAGCTTTATCACAAGCACACATCGCACAAAGGTCCTCGGCGCGCTTTCCGCGAAACGAGGCAAACTCATCGACTTTGCACGTTTTGGTGTTTGTGACGCCTACGAGCTTTTCCCCCCCCCAGGACACGTCTCGACAGCGGGAGAGTATCGCACCACAAAAATCGATCGCTTCATCCACGGTCCGGATCCTTTGCTCTTTATGCATGACATCGTTGTCGATGCGGTATGTCTCTCATTTAAATATCTTATTTTAACTCAAAATACCTTACAGAACAATAATATCAACGTTCGCGCAAGGTTCCAAAACCGTTTTGTGATGACGAATGTCATTCGCTTCGTGTGGTATTGGGGAAACGCGTTGTATATTGAGAAGTCCCCCCTCAAAGCGCTAAAGCACATTCATGCTGTGGCCAGCACCGCTACGCACTGCGCGCTTCACGAACAGGGACAGCACGTCTTGCAAATCGACCCTTTCGGCGGAACCGTGCATCAAGCAAAATTCAACCAAATCCTCAATGCATTCAAACATCTTACTCCCGCAGAAAAGGTGGAATTTGACGAGTTTCTACAGTATGTACTGCTTATTGGACCGTCGCAGGCACGCGACAACAGTAATTCGTCATCAGTTGATTCTGATGATTAGATTGCGTGTAGTAATGTACATAGATAATCTCGTAGTAGTACAAAATCTATCAAAATCTAGAGATAATCGAGTGATCTTGCATCGGGCGTCTCTCAGGGTGTCATATAACCAAAACAAGTCCTTACGAACGCTGTCCTGAGCTAGCCAAAAAGGATCTCTACATGTGCACGTCGTGAGTGCTCGAGAACTAAATTGCCCGAAGTCGCATTTACTGATGTGGGATCACTGCAGACGTC
>JABBWB010000228.1:0-69942 GCA_016628085.1 Suillus occidentalis | reverse complement strand
GCGTAGTACAGTAGGAAAAGGAGTAAGAGTCATCCCACCTGAAACCATCCACTTGTTTGCACTTCATGGAGTAGTCGGCACCAAGCGTGGGATCACTGATCACGAAGAGATATTTAGTACTACTACTAGTCACACTGGGGGCAGCTGCCGCGAGTCGGATGGAAGAGACTTACTGCATCACGGCTTCCGAGTACCGTCGCAACTCCGATGGCCATGATGGAATGCTTCGTTTCAATAAATCAGCGTCCGTAGTAGTAGGAGTAGTATGAGTCTGGCTCAGAGTCGTTGCCATCTCGTTTGGTGTCCAACTCGGACGTAGTACTGCCGCGACCAGTAGTACTAGACATGGCACGAGCCGTCTGACTCGGAATTTAGCGGAATTTTAAATTATCGGTGCAGCGGCACGTGACGTACTAGTAGTACTAGATAGTAGTACATCGCTACTTCATGCACAAGAGTCTAGCCTTCGATGAGCTGTGTCCTTTACGCGATTATATTAGCGATGTCTGTTTGGTGACCAGTAATACTACATCAACTACTAAGTTACTGTACTGCCGCAGCGGCGGCAGACCTCTTCAACATTTAGTGACTAATTCTACAAGTGGTAGTACAACTACGATACCCAATGATCACTAACTTGAAGTATTTGAGTCACGTCTCGGACACAAATCAGATAATATGGTAGTGGTATAAGCCTTCACATCCACCCATCGCTTTGCCAAGCTTTCATCCTTCTTGATGACGTTGATGATGTGTCCCATCAATAAGTCGTACATAAATTTGAAACTTTCTGCCGTGAAGTCGACTGCACGGTTAAACCATCCGGAAGAAAACTGCGTCAAAACGCAGTAAATTGCAGCTGCAGCCGTGCAATAGAGGTTGTCCAGATCATAGACGTAGTCCCAGTAATTGAGTTTTCTCACTACGCCGATAACCACGTCTAGAATCGCATCGTGTTCGAATGCCATCCATTGGTCAGTAATTTCGTCCTTCTTGAAAATAAATTTGAGAGGCCACGTTACATCGCCGATGAGGTCTTTGATCTTGACTCGCTTCAACTTTGATTCTATATTTGACCAACGCGAGGGACGTAAATCGTAGGCTCGATCGATGACGATGAGCGCTATCTCCTTGCAAGCCGCCATTATGAGCTTGGGTGGTGCGGAGAGCTTCATGTACAACGATTCGGCATTTTTTGCCGCCCAACGTTGACCAAATCTATTAACCTACTATATCAACCCTTTCTTCAACGTTGGAATCTGACTTACCTTTGACTGTTTTTTTCACCGACTCGGCTGAGTCGGGGTCGAATATTATGAGTCTTCTCTAAGCAATCATTGACTGCATTTGCTAGCGCAACTTGTGCCAAGCTCTCCCTTTCTGAACGTTTTATCATTGCACAGTCGTTAACCGCGTCCCAAATAAGCTGCTCCCCTTGCAGCCAGAACAAAGCCTTCATGTGGGTGAGAGGTTTTCTCGATATTCGAGAGGGGGAAAATGGATATGCGGCATAGACTCAGTGGTGACCGGGTCAGAGGGCGCTAGCTGTTTCACTGTGAGCGCGCACATTCGTTATGGAGGAGCGCTTACTGAGAGGGTTTTGAACATTTTTCGTTGCGGACCAGAATATCGATGAATCGCCAGTCACCCTTGCGTTTTTCAGATGTTTGGCTACTCAGGAAGATGGGGGGAGGTGTGAGGATCGTGAGGGGTTGCACATCATCTGGTGCTACTGATGGTAGTGAGGAAATACCGTCCATAGACATGACTGGAGCAGCAAAACTGCGCCGATAATCAGCAAAAGCTGGCGGCGGCTGTAGTCTGAGTGCCAGATCACTCGGACGGAGATCCTGAGATGGGACCATGACCGATAGAAGTAAACTGCCATCGTAATCGTTGAGGGTTGGCGGGGGCGTATTCATCTGCGCCGCACTGGCAACACACGAATGTGGATTGGGTGGGAGTGATGGAAGCCAATTGCCTGGAATCGGTGTTTGCATGGCACCTGGATAAGGACCAGATGGAGTGTACAGTGAATGAGAACGACTCAGATCAGGTGGGATGATTGGTACAAGCGCCGCATTTCCTTGATAATTGCTGAGGGTTGACTGAGGCGTGTACATCGAACGTGAATGATCAGATGGGATTGGTAGATTTTGAGGCGCATTGCCTTGATAATCGTCGAAGGTCGTTTGGGGAGTATGCATTTGTGTTACGGGATGTCGATGATGGGATGGTATCGTGACTGGTGGAGGCAGGTGAACATTGTCACGACGACTCGGATCACCCTGATGACCACCGAGGGCTACTACTAGGGTTGGCTGGGGCGCGTACACAGTCGGCGTTACAGAACGGGAATGATCAGATGGTGCTGCTGGTGCTGGTGCTGGAGGCACAGCTTGAGTTAGATTGCCTTGATAATAACCACTAAAGGTTGGCTGAGGCGGTTGGGGTGTTTGCATTTGCATGACGGAACCGTAACGTTCAAAATGGGGTAGGACTGGTGGACAATCATTGTGATCGCCTTGATCATAGGTGACGGTCACCTGAGGGTCGGGCAGTGGTGCCGAGGAGCCTTGGACGGACGAATGACCTGTGGGATCACTGTCACGACGACAACCTAGAGACTGATGTTGCGTTTGTTGATAATGATGCTGTAGGCCGAGGTTGAGCCGGGTCTGAGTGTCTGTTGGCCCGGCCCCGTCATTATCAGGACCAGGTCTGGCAAAGGAGGAATCAGGTGGACGATGACGATGACCGCCACCAACTTGTCCATCAAATCCTTGAACCTGTGAGAGGAGTGATCGAATGTCTTCAGAGTAATCATAATCAGTCCCGCGTCGTGGCATGTTCTCTGAGTCAAGATACATCACGATGAACGGTCAGTGGTAGGAGGTGAAGAGATTATTGTTGATTGAAGTCAGACCAGAACAGCCGGAATCATTCTGCGATAGGAAACAGCTCCGAGTGATTTATGAAACTGCAAACTACGATACAACAACTTGAAATGAAAAGCAGCGAGGCACGAGGACTATTCAAATTGGCGGTGGGAATGATACCTCCTGGAAAGACGTTACTGATATGAGTAATGGTGACTTAATCCATACATAAATCACTTACGACTACACTGGCACAGTAACTCGGATGGCTTCCGATTTGTCGTCACTATCGCCGATGGGAAATTCTTTTAACATAGCAATCTCAGCATCAGCATGATCGAGAGCTCTCCTGGTCCCATCTCGAGCTGCAGTAAGATATTCAAGTTGGACACCAGGATCTTGAGGAGTAGCCACTGCACGTGGCAGTTCCGCCTGGCCAACAAGCACATGCACTAGCCACCGCAATTCTTGCTCTGCCTTCCCAAGCTCCAAATCCGTTTCATGATGTAAGGACTTGTCAAAGACGTTCAACCTTCTTGACGTCTCAAGCAGCCAGCCTCTGTATAAGTACTCCATGCGCAAGGTCTCACGAACCGCTTCTTTGTAGTGAATGGCGCAGTGGAATGAGTGCTTGCTCATATTCTTTACATGTGTTAATAACGCTTCCTGATCCTACAGATGTGACGATTATGTGGGAACTATATATGTCGAGTCACGGCGTACCTCGGTGCTCATACCTTCCGAGTACTGATTACACGAATGTCTGCGCAAGATATGCTCAGCACTGATCATTTCTCTCTCCTGAGAAAGGTCGCCGGTGGCGATAAGGATGGTACAAATCGGTATGCTTGTTTGACTCGGAATTGTGGGTTGATTCTTGATAGGGATCTTGAAAGCCTGAGGTATCAGCAGCGCGTTGTTTGCCACTGGCCCGGGACCGCTTAGAATTAGGTGTCACAGGGAAGTTATCGTCCTCATCCTCTGAGGCCATACTCCCGGGCTCTGCCACAGTTACAATATGTGAGTCCATCATCCACCAAGATATAATAATACCTGAATCATCAATACCTGATATTCCAATTGATGGGGGAGAGCTTGGAGGTGAGTTTGAAGGAGAATAAAGCTTCAACTTGTCATGGCTAGCCTGAAGAGTTGTAGGCATATAAGGATAGGGGGGAAGAACTTGACTCGAAGTTGGCTTTTCATCGTAAGAAACAGCAGCAGCTAAGTCCATTTTTTTTCGTGGATGTGTTTCAAGTTTTCAAGAGTCTGAGACTGCGGGCTCCGTGAGTGTCATGGTTTCTAGGTAATTGTTTAATAGGGCCAATCGGAGTTTGAAAGACCCATTCCTCGCTGATCTCCGGATGAGCCTTACTGGTAGTCCTCGGAACCAGACATCGCAGCACTCTTGGGTGAACGTTTATACTTGTGCCACATCGTGACATAACTTGAAGAGGCTGTAATGAGTCTTTGTAAGTCATGACCCGGGTACGTGGTGCTTATCAGAAAAGTCAGAGCGCTTCCCACTTAATATTACTGTTCCATTCATGGTATGACCGGAGTTTCAAAGTGCCTTTGCCATTTTTGGTGCTTGCAACTTGCAACGAGGCTAGCGCAATCTTCTCCTCGTCAGCCGTGCCTAGTCTACCTTGTATGGTGCTATAGGCAATATCATGCACCGCATAACTCTGCTCTATGGCCGCAGTATATTGTCAGGATCGCTGACTACAGCTAGTATAAAAGCTCAGTGACTCGGCCACCTGGCTTTTTTGAACGCCAAGTAGTAGGTTGCTATGTCTTACCACCATGACGTTGATCATCCACTGGCAGATATAACTTTCATCTCGACTCCGCCGGGTCTGGCTTCGACTTGGAGTCAGCCCTCTGGTTCGCTCAAGCCTTCGGAGGACATGTCCATCATCATGATGGCGCATGCCCAACCTGACTCGGGCATACTAGTACTCAGGTTATCGGATTCCGAGTCGACAATGATGTTCCTTCAAGTTGACTCATCCGAGTCGGATTGGCCTGCCGGGGAACCTGAAGTTCAAGTTGAACCACCAAGTTCACTGTCATCTGCCATCACGACGAGTCCGCCTCAGAGAAGTGGGAGAAAAGGTGCTTTTGCAATTAACGGTGACTCAGACTGTCAGGCTGACTCGTCGCCAGAACTTCATACTATTACTAGTACTACTACTAGTATGACCCATCTCCCTCAGACTCAAGCTGCTCTGCTGAGTCTTTCCGGCACTTTCGAGTCACGGTCACATGATGATGCGGCGGCGGCGGTTCAGAGATCCAAAGCGCAGTCTAGGCGTTCGGCGGCGAGTCTGAATGTGACGACTCGGAAGGATCAAAACTCGGAAGTTGTAAGTACTCGCCGCGAGAAGCTTCCGCAGTCCTGGTTACTTACACTTTGGCCTGACAAGGACTCACCACCGGTCATGGTATCACTGAGTCCCAGTTCTGTACCAGTGGTGAAGCGCGTTATGATCCGTAGGGAGAAGACGGGTACTGACTGGCAGTCTGTCTTCGACGTTATCAAGTACGGTGAAGAAAAACGAGCAGCCATGGATACTAAGGAAATGGGGACAAGGACAGGTGATAGTATGATGCAGTCAGTGGTACCCGGGCCATGATGGAGGTGATGACAGAGCAAGGGTGACTGGGCCTGTTGCACTGCGGTTGTGAAATATGGAAAGGTTGGACATGGTCATGATAATATTGATGGTTCTGAAAGAGCTCGAGACTCGAGAGTCTGTTACAATTGAAAAAAGTAGGTTACCTGGTGAAAACTGATATCTTGTAGTAGTAGCCATCGTTTCACCAGCGGCCGCGGCTCTGCCAACTTTACTACATTTTTGAAAAAGGCTACTAGCCTGAGTGTAACTAGCGTGACAGTCGACATTTCGGACATTACCGAGGGGCTTAGAGACTCGGATGTATCCGAAATCATACGCCGCAGTGGCCACACTCAGCACCAGCAGCGAGCACAAGCAAATCGACGTTCATGATAGAACGAATCGCCCGATACTACCACGACAAGTTCACCTGAACCCACAAGGAAATTCAGAGCAGTTAAAGTGATAGAACTCGGACGATGACTCGGAGCTTGGATATCTTCTTGAACCATGACCAGCGTGACTGCCATCCATCTCTGGCGAGTCAAGTTCGGATCTTTCGTTCCTGGAACATCCCCAGTACTATGTGGCTCATTCGTGAAGTCGAAGATGCTGGCACGCGTGCACCCTGACGCAATGTACCGCCTTTTTTGTTGTCGACCTGCGTCTACACTGTCTGCCAAGATGGCCCGGGCATGTGTCTTGACCTCAATGTAGTATGTGGCTCTCATCTCCCTCCGAGATGGTCTGCCGCAATACTGACTTGTCTTCAACATCTACCCCCTTGTGATATCAGTAGCTGTTCAGCGAGGCTCCCATGACCCATACATTATTGGAGGTGCAATCATAGCCTGAGGTTGTCTCATATACTAGTCTTGAATCACCGTGACTGACGACTTTTACTAAGGATTAGAGCTTTGACTGACTCTGCAATGACTCGGATATTCCTCACTTTCTCGCTCTCCGTGATCTGGTCCTCTTCGAGTGTGCAGGAATTGAGGAGCTCCCGCCGGGTCTAGGCTCCGAGGCGCATTCTTTGGTCGTGATTATGGCTACTCACGAAAGGGCCAGTGCCTTGTGCATTCGATTAGAACCCTTTGGCATCCTGCCGCATGAATTCAAGTAGCAGACACTAGTAACCCACGGCAATCAGTGCGTATCAACTTCACTGCGACAGCCTCAACTATGACTCTGATCTGCGGCCGCTTTGGTCCTCCCTAACTCAGAGTTTCAAGAGGTCTGTGACTGTTCGCTGGAAACCTCGTCCGTACTAGTAGTACTATTCGCTAATTGTTTCGTCCAGGATACATTTCGAGGAGACGGCCGTACTAGTAGGCTAAACATCCGAGTTCCATCATTTACTACGTCGCGGCCGCTGTCGCAAACTAACTCGTGAACCCCTGCGTTCGCCTACTTCTCTCCTGGCCACCAAAGATACTATCACCACCAGCTGCGGGTGTTGTGCTACTCTGAGTCATGCTTAATTCACCGTACTTAGCAATACTGCACGCAATGATTTCCTTCGCGTGCGCCACAACTTGAATATTCTCATTATCATTGACTATCCTGAATTCTTTCTCCGTGACTCTGCGGCTCAATCCATATGATGGTCCGGAGGAGGAAACACGTGGAGAATGTGACACGAAATCATTCGGTACGCGAGCATGCTTGGAAATCACAGAACGTTACTAATGTCCAAAATAGGGCATCTTTCAAGCGATGTATATTACACTGTCATCTAGCGATCTCCTAAACAGGCACTCGTTTACAGGCCCCGAGTGACTTATAAGACGCAAGCTGGATAACCTTCAGACCCTTCATCTCGTACTTCTCCTCTGAGTCGTTCCTCCAACCGCTTCCCCCCTCTCATCTTTCCCTCCCACCATGTCCAATGCCGAGGGCAGCGTGCCGCCCACCGACGAATTGGTTGAGGGCTCGGGCAGCGCATCGCACGTCGAGCACCAGCACGCTGAGGGTACTAAGAGCGGCGAGAATCAAGCGGAAGTATCTGCAGCTCGACAGAGACGTAAAATTGCGCAGTTGGAGGAGAAACTAGCGACTCTCGAATCTGGGCGCGCCGCCAAAGAAAGGTATGGCCGCTGTTATAGGTGTTGAGTTTGGTTTCTCATTAGCATGGTAATCTAGGCAGACGAACTATTACGTGGCTCAAGGAAGAGCAATCAGGCGTGTTGTCACTTTGTTTGATAGCCTTGAGGATCTAGTTGCCGAAAACAACCGGAGATACGAATTTGAAGAGGACGCAGAAACTACTGCTGAGTACCAAGATTTTTCCTGGGTTTGTGAACACTACTCATGGTATGATTTCACAGTCATGATCGGTTGCAGATAGGTTACATGACATTCACGAAAACTATGCGGTGGTTTCATCAGAAGGCTACGGAGGCAGATTACGAAGAATATGCAGATATGTTAAAAATGGTTGATTTTCACGTTATCAATGATTGCCTGGCTTTCGCTGAATTTTGTTTCCAGCTTCGGCAAGGGGCGGACGCTGCTCGAGGGGATGATACGTCCAAACTGAAGCCTCTCGTTTCTGAGTGGGTCAACCGCGAATTCAAGCCCGATCCTCCAGTCGATCCAGATGACAAGTATTCTCGCGGGTTCATTAACGATGCGTGCGGTAGGCTACTTTGCCCGTCGGAACTTGATTGGAACAATTCGACGTAAGTGGTGCATTCAGAATCCGGAGAAAAACTACTCAAATGTCACCAGCGTAAAGGCTGGCATTCGAGATCGCGCAGATGGCTACACCGTGACTGACATGTCCTTTCCGGCATTTGTATATGAAAAGTACACGGCAAATCCTGATGATCTGGAGGACGGGCTTTTCAAGGGTAAAATTCTTCTTCAGGTGTGTCACGGTGGTCCAGCGGCAACGGAAGGTTGATCTCATTGGCTCTCCAGGCATTCAAAGCAGTATTCACATCGCCCTCCTCAGCTAAAGATGTCGAAGGGGATGGCGATGGAGCGGACGTTATCATCAGCAACAGACGTGCTAGGAAATCCTTCAACACAATCAAGGTCAAGAAACACGTGGCGCAGATCATCAAGATGGAGAAGGTCACCCCTCGGTCAATTGCATACATAGTGTGCCAAGTAAGTCAGCATTAGTGAAATCATTGATGGGATCTGATGATTAAACTGATAGGTCCGATTTGCGCTCTCTTCCGTCACCTCGTGGCGCTCTATTGACGGGGATTTCGACTATGTGCACTTCTGGCGGATTATTGTGGACTTTTTCGAAAAGCCCCCCGGTCGCGACGCTCGGCTCAGGGCAGAGAAGCTTCTGGAGTGGTGGACCAGGTGCGTTATTGACTGTCCCAGCAAGCCCCAACTGAATTCGCCGTCTAGAAAAGTTTTTGGAAAGAATCGTCGTAACGACCTCAGCCAAACAGTGATGGAAAATATGTCTGTCAACGCTCTCGCAAGGCAAAGGGCAGCACGCGCTGATGCTGTTTTCAATTCGCCATAGGACTCGGACGTATCTTACCGTAGTTTATAGCAAACCACCCGTAGCACACTTAGCATCCATAATCTTTGCACTAATGTCATATATGGTTCGAAATTTGCTTCATGTGATGAGGATACATATATGGATGGATATTTTTGCAGTAATAAGCTGTATTTCAATGACCGATCTCCAGAACATCATTAGACACAACTACAACCTCCTGAGACAGGCCGTCACCAATATATAACAGCGCCAAATAATAAGTTCCTCGTCAGCCTGAGATGCATGAGCAATATGCCGATATCTCAAACACACGCCTACAAAATCACCTTTTGGGGCGCGCACGGAATTGCGATGATACTGCAACACAACACACATTATCTGCTGGTCATTAGATGCTCGCAGTTTCAAGGCACAAGTTATGGATCTCTCTCCTTATATTTCATACCCTAAATCGATCGAATAGAAAATGAACTTTGCCGCATCCGTATTGTCTAGTTTCTCGATAATAAGCCGTCACACATAGATGTCAGTGCAAAGCAGTGAGGTCATTGTCGGATGGACGAGTTGTATCACCACGATCTCAAAGGCACGTATCCGTATTGTCTAGTTTCGCGATAATAAGCCGTCGCATATAGATGTCAGTGCAAAGCGGTGAGGTCATCTTCGGATGGACGAGTTGTGTCGCCAAGATTTCAAAGGCACGCATCTAAGATTCCTCTGTGGGGCACATTGAGTACTAAATCACAGCGTCCGTGACAATATTCATATTATGTCAGTTGAATGATGAATGAGATAGTGAGGTAAACCAACGCTCACCAATGTCAAAACCGAAGCTAAGGTACTGTACCATAAAGATACAGCATCGGAGCAAGCCGCCACTTCTTGGGATGGAAGCGCAGATTAGCCACACCTGCCAGTCATTAGGTACTCACAGAAGGTTGGGTGGAGATTTGAAGCAAGATATAATTTGACTATCGTCCGCTCGTGAACACACTCGGGTTCCTGTGCAAAAGGTGATTTTTTCTCGCACGGATTCCGAAGTGGAATATATAATATGACCATCGCATACTCACAGAAGGTTGGGTGGCAGCTCGAAGTGGGATATAGGTCGACGGTCGTTCGCTCGGCGAAAACGTGAACGCTTCTTCGCACGGGTTCCCGACCGCAGTCTAAAATATTAGTATTAGACAATTGAAGAAGATGGCGTTGAAATATTAAGTAGGACCTGCTTTGCTCGTCGCTTGCTTTGGTGAGCACATTGTTGTTCTCTGGATGTGCTGGCGCTCAGGAATACCCTAGACATCGACGAGTTACTGTTGAACATCCCTGCATTTCAAACAACTGATATCAAAGTGCAGCAGAGTAATGATTTCTGTCGCTCGCTCCACCTTGATACAAATTAATTGCCACCCGCTTGTTGAACATAACTCAGCTGGTGCCCAAAGGTATACAATCTTCACACGCATTCCAAATTGACATATAGCTTACAAACATTAGACATATCAACAAACAAGCGTTCAAAGCCGAAACAAATTGTCATTTTTGTGTCGCGCGCTCGAATGAATATATCCTCCTCAATGGAATATATGAGCTTTCACTCCTACATTGAAAATTATCTTGAAATTGACGAAGGATTGCATTATCAAGGAGATCTATTAGGTGTTAACGGAGGGCTCACACGTACGTCTCCTGCCAAGGGTAACCCATCCTTGTACTCTTGAGAGATGCGCGATTTAAGTCTTAGCTTGGATACCGTGAACCTGACTAGCAATATGGCAGTTTTAATTCGTGTAGGTCGATCGTCAGCTTTGGTTCCCGCTTCCCTTCAATTTTTAGTTTCGACAATGCTGGGACCTTTGGCTGATCATAAGTTTTTTTAAGAAAATCATGGAAGCGTCTTTCCTTTATAAGGCCAAACATAACAATGTGATTGACGATAGCAGAATTATGCTAGTTCTTGTGATTATGTACTATATATTGTAATGTATGGCCATCTACTTTCCTCACGGGTTCACTGATGTAGTGACACACAAATGATGTTTGGCTCTATTGAATTCTAAAGCTCTTGTCAAATATATACAAATATCACAATTATGATTATCGACCACGCCGCTGCCGGTCATCACGAGTTACCACGTTTTCCCTTCTCAATTCCTAAAAAATTGCGGGCACGAGTGCCTGCTTTTGACTGCACAATAAATATTCAATTCCTTTTCGATGTCATCTTCCCTGAGCACGAGACGCTTAATAATCTTAGATGGTATGTTTACCGCTCCTTCCGTTCACAAATGCTACCAGTGCACATCACGATGCTGATATGATTGTAGTTGCTCTTTTTCTAGCTTCGCAGGTGATTGTTTATTTGTCAACGAGTTTGCTCCTGTAAGCTGAGGATCTGCGCTAGGCAGCGGTTTACTGTGCTATTCGTGTACGTCTCCGTCAAATCAATCTCCGGAAGCATATTCAAAATTTCAATCTCTGTAGTGGTACTTCAAGCGCAGTGATGACCGGACAACAAAGAGTGCTGAAGCAATCAAGAAGCTCATCGGACAAAAGAACCTCAAGCTGGATGAGTATGAGAGTGCGCCTGACCTCTTCGGCTACGCACCGCTTCACGCTGATGTCTGGGACTTCTTGCAGGAGCGATATCAAAGGAAGTCGTTCACCCAGATGAAATTACCGTTCGATTCCAGGGTTAGTTCGCTGTCCTCTGAAAATGATTTCAATGCCAACCGACATATCTTAGATATCGGGGGCCTGGAGCCAATTGTATCGTCTCTCCGCGAAACCATAATTTATCCTTTAATTCACCCCGCTCTTTTCACCTCGGCGTCTCCGCTTCTTGGGGCTCCAAAAGGTGTTTTACTCTACGGACCTCCGGGATGCGGGAAGACTATGCTCGCGCGTGCGCTGGCCAAGGAATCGGGGGCAACATTCATTAACGTTCCCGCATCAACACTCACAAATAAGTGGTTCGGTGAGTCCAACAAGCTAGTCGCAGGACTATTCAGCCTCGCGCGGAAGGTCCAACCTGCGATCATATTTGTCGATGAGATCGACTCCTTCCTGAGGGAACGCCGTGGAGATGACCACGAGGTCATGGGTATGATGAAGGCAGAATTCATGACGTGAGCAATGCCTTTTCTGCTTAATCTTTGACTGATCTCAGATGATTAGTTCATGGGATGGCTTGACATCTGGTTCTGACAGGATACTAGTCCTGGGCGCGACAAACAGACCAGGAGACATCGACCCTGCAATTCTGCGGCGAATGCCAAAGCGGTTCGCTGTGGCTCTGCCGGATGCAGAGCAGAGATTAAAAATACTGTCCCTGGTACGTGTCTATATCACTGATGTAAAATTACTTGTCTGAACTCCACCAGATGCTCAAGGACACGAAACTGAATCCCAATATTTCATTGCGCGTCCTTGCTTCTCAGACAACGGGTTTCTCTGGTTCTGATTTGCGCGAATTATGCCGCAACGCTGCGATGGTCCCAGTGAGGGAATGTATGCGCGCCATGGAGCATGACGAAGCAGCGTTGATGAAGGTTGAGCAAGAGGTACGCTCTTGAGACATCATTCGTAAACCTCACCAACTGAACATACCAGGGCTTCAACATGCGTCCGCTCGCCCTCACCGATTTTTACGAAGCGGAGGGATCGACGCTCCAACCGCCCGACCCAGAGGATGAGCCAATATCATTGCAAGCATTCATCGACACTCACCCAGAGCCAAGTCCACAGTCAGAGAAGGAACTTGCGAGAAAGGAAGCTCTGGTCATTGAGGAGGTTTCCGAGTATGAGAGCGATAATGAGTCAAGTTTCCAGACCGACGACGAATCGACAGTACTTGACGGTGACGATTCATCGATATTGAAAGATGAGAGCAGTGGAGACTCATGATACCTACACCGTTTGTTATGCCTCAATCTTTTCACCGCCCGCACCAATTATTGAGTAGCACTGATTATTATCATATAGAGTAGATATAACTGGTCATCCCCACTATGAGAAAATTCATACAAGAGAAACAGTCAGATTGGGTATTGGGTATTGCTGGACCGCCTTCATGAGGCTATTGCCGCAGCACTGTATGTATTTCCTGATGGCCGAACCCCTAAGCAATGTGAGGAGCTCTGGGCCGGCACAGAGCGGTGTTGACTCCTGCTATTATCAGTATCAGCCCCGTCCCATGCTCCTCGTGCTCAAGGTATTCGGGTTCCTGTCTCCTGCCACTCACCCCAATGAACCGTTGTTGCCTCCCTTACCACCGGCACCAGGAGCAAGATAATCTTGCGACCCACGAATCTCGGATGTGTATATGTACACTGCATGTTAACAGATATGCTCACCAAGCTTGAAAATAGGCCCACCACCACCATAGACGAGTTTGCGATCCAGGGAAAACGATTGTCCTTGCTGCCGCTTGTGAATGACACTCGTTCCTGCCTGGCTTGCACTCGTGTTTCCAGACTGACAGGCGCGTATATTTCGTTAATATTTCCACCAAATATTGATATCATCTACTGTGACCTGAAGCTCGACAACATTCTGCCTACCCTCGACGGACACGTCAAGATTGCTGATTATATGGAGGCCCGGACCGTGCCGGACGTGCTCAAAGTTAACTACTAGGCCGGAACCGGTACCATAGCCTCTAGCACCATACCATTCCGTCTTCCAGTCAAAACCATAATCAGTTGAATCCAAAACTTCAATGTATTGACACACCACTCCCTCACGCCTAGTATCTTGTACATATCATACTATAGGAGCACATCAACACTCGGACTCCACAGGTAGCGGGAAAGACCAAGCTCACCCAGGCTCAACACTGGAGGTTCCCACCTGCATCCTGAGAGCAGCAATTTTTACATGCACATGCTTGGTAGGAGGTTATTGTGCCTGAGGGTCCGCACAAATACGCGAAATCGTCGTCGTTGTTCCAACCTTTGATGCCCGTTGAGCACGCTTGTGAATCTGCGGATACTAGCCGTAAGCACATGGTCCAAGGTGTGTACACGAACGGCAAAGGTGCTTACTAGGGGGTGAGCAGGGTAGGCCCATGGGTGATATCACCAGATCTTCAGATGCGATAGCTACGCCTGCCATCACAGCGACGGATATGATCATTGCAGTGAGTGAGTTGAATATCATCGTTGAACGTTGAACCCTGAAGATGCCTTCTAGGTCAAAACTACGTCGGCTTTTATATGCAGGTGGTGGAGGGGCAACCGATCTACATCATGGATAAACAGATGCCAGCTCACGTTCTGTGATATCGTCCTCATGAATGGCATGTCATGATGGCCTCAAATAATGTGCTAAATGTATTCAGATTTGCAGTCACTCTCCAGATCTCAACCTACTATGTGGTGAGACCAAGCCGGCCGAAAGCCACCGAAAGAGACGCTGCGGGTGCTGGCTACTGCTATAAATGAGGAGTAACTGGGGTTAAGTATGTGCTGGCAGATGCGCAGTGGCGCACGGTCTCAGCAAAATTATAGTTAGCGCTAATTAGCTCACTACGCAAATTAACATGGCCTCGGATCAAATTTACAGGACACTACCTGAGGTGTGGTGTTACTCAAAATCAGATGTCAATATTAATCGAGCTTTTAGCTTGGAGCAATGAAATCACGAATGTCGAACAGATGACAGCATCAGTCAAGCAAATACGCTGCGCTTGATATGAGAAATCACAGTTTGAGCCGCCGGCTTAGGCATTACAAAGTTAAGCTTAGTAAGGCCCGGCTTGAGCTGGCCCACTCGAGGCGGAAGAAGGTTGGAATAAATATATCGCGCCGCCGTACTGGTAAGCTCGGTAATTCGAGATTTCGAGTACGAAGGAAATATGCTGATTTCATTTGCAGGGCGGGAGCACAGATGCCTAGCAATTTCGATGAAGGGCTTACAAGAAACCAAGTACTACCAACGCGCGAGTTATCTTTGATAGGTCAGTTTAGCGGATTCTTAGGGGTGCCAAGTGGGCCACTTACTTATCTTTTTTATTTGGTGATCAAGACAAGGTTGAAGGGGGACGCGACGGCCGTATAAAATATGAGCGTAGTGATCAGAATCAGGTTGTGTGGGTCCATTCGCACTGAATGCATAGATAATTGATTGTATGATCCCCATGGTATAAAGATATATATATGCGCCAGGCTCCTTCCCCCGATTCGAGTGCGATATATTATCATGTCTGGGGTTTGAGAAGTCACGTGCTAGGAGACAAATTCAAACCCAGCACAACAACCAGAGCTGGAAGATAAAATTCTTAGACAGAGGTCAGCGCTAGCGTTAGCCCAGCAGTGACTGCAGAACTCTAAAATTTCAATGCATTGACATCATATCACACGACTCCTTCACACCTAGCATTTTGCACATATGATACTATGCGAGCACATCAACACTCGGACTCCAAAGGTTGCGGGGAAGACGCTCACCCAGGCTCAACACTCAAGGCCCAAATCGGGATCCACGTGACAGCAACCTTTACACGAACATGCCTCGTAGGCATCGATCACGCCTGAAGATCCGCAGTCATATATGAAATCGTTGTCGTTGTTCCAACCTTTGATGCCTGCAGAGCACCCCTGTGAATCTGCGGAAACTGACTGTAAGCACGCGGTCTACTAAGGTCTGTACTTGGACGGCAAAAGTGCTCACTAGAGGGTGAGCAGGGTAGGCCCATGGGATTTATTATCAGGTTGTTAGATGCGATAGCTACGCCAGCCATCGCTGCGATAGATATGATTGTGGTACTGAATGAGGTGAATATCATCACTGAAACCAACGACGCCCTCTAGGTCAAAAGCTACGTCGGATTTTATATACAGGTGGTGCAGGGGCAGCCAATCTGTATGTGCTTATAAACAAACATGCCAGCTCACGTTCTGTGAGATCGTCCTCTTGAAGGCATGTCATGAAGGCCACAACTAATGTGTTGGATGTACTCATTTCCAGATTTGCAGTCACTCTCCTGATTTCAAACCTATACCGTGAGATCAAGCCAGCCGAAAGTCACCGCCATAGGGTGCAAAGTGTGCGAAGGTAACGCTGCGGGTGCTGGCGAACGCTATGAATGTGGGTGACTGGCTAAGTGTGTGCTGGCAGATGGGTCGTGGCGCACGGTTTCAACAGAACTACAGGTATGGTGCTACTCGAAAGCAGATATTAATAATGATTGAGTCTTCAGCTTGGAATGACGATCGTCGAATAGATGATAATAGAAAACCTTGCCTTCCTCCTGGCCCTGTGCTGCTCCCATTGTTAGGGAACTTCTTATCTATCGATACCAAGGAACCTTGGTTGACTTATACCGAATGGGGTACCACATGTGGTACGTGGACAGATATTATGGTGCACATATGGTGAAAACATCACATCAGGAGACTTGGTTTTTGTGCGACTTCTAGGCCACGAAGTCGTAGTAATCAATTCTCAGCACGTTGCAGACGTCTTACTGGAAAAGTGTTCTCAGATTGATTCTGATCGACCATACATAGCCACACTCGAGCCGTATGTTCTTATGATATTCTTTCATTTAATCATATTGGAATACAGACAGGTTTGGTTGGTCGGTCAACTTTGCACTCATTGGCTGTGGTGATAAATGGCGTCTTTGCCGACGACTCTTCCACCAAACGTTCCGTCCCGACTCTGCACTCAAGTTTCGTCCAATGCAGATCAAGCGGGCTCGTGAGATGATCGTCAACCTAATTGATGACCCTCAAAATTATCATTCTCACTTCGCAACATCAGCCGATGTGTTTGTAAACATCGAATAATTATCAACCTGTTCATAGATTCTCGTCGTCAGTTGGGATGTCAGTGACATACGGCTACCAAACTAGTCCTCGTGATGATCCTCTGGTTCGAATCGTAGAAAATGCGCTGGTTATTGGTCTTGAAATGATGACCCAAGAGAGAGCAACCTTACTTCAATTCTTCCCATTCTGTGAGCTCATTCCTTGTTGATGAGAAAGACTTGACATTCCGCGCTTTGATGCAGTGCTGAGGTTGCCCGACTGGTGCTGGGGATCTACGATCAAACGCGATGCTCAAGTTTCGGCCCGTCGCATGGCGGGACATGACGGACCTGCCATTCCAATATGTGCAGAAACGTATGGTGGGCATCTTGTTTAATCAAGTTCGGTCCTAGAGGTTGAACATATGCTCGACCAGGCCGAAAACTTGTCCCCCGGCCTGGTTTCGATGGTATCAGACAATTTGCAACGTATGGAAAAGCCAGATCAGGCATCCAACCCTATCTTCGAGACTGCATTGAAGGATGCAGCTGCTACTGCTATTATGGGTTCGTCAGTCCTTTGCAATGGATGCTGTGTTCGTTGATGGATATCTGTACAGGTTCATATGAGACGGTCAGCAGACGTCCGAACCATATTGTGTGCCGCTTAATCACCTCTTCACAGACCACATCGACCTTGATGACTTTTGCTCTCGCCATGGTATTGTATCCAGAAGTTCAAAGACGCGCACAAGCGGAGATCAATTCAGTGGTTGGAGAAGATCGTTTGCCTACATTTGAAGACAGAGTCTCGCTACCTTACGTTGAAGCAGTCCTGCGGGAAACTTTTAGATGGCACCCCATTTTACTCAATGGTATTCTTTCTTACTGAGTCATCTCGCCATCACTAAAGACACTTATAGGCGCACCCCATGCTACCTTAAGTGACGATATATTCGATGGCTACTTTATTCCAAAAGGTCTGCCCCTTTGATCTAATGAGCAAGTCTTTGGTAACATCATACATCAGGAGCGACTGTCATGTGCAACATATGGTCAGAAATATCCTCTCCAGGTTTCGAGATGCTGATGTTGTATTGCAGGGGCATTTCAAGGAATGAAAAGCGGTACCCCGAAGCCTCTAGTTTTATACCAGAGAGGTTCATTGATGTCAATAATGCACTGACGGACGATGACCCTGCCAGATATGTTTTCGGCTTTGGCCGGCGTAGATGTCCAGGTGGATTGAGTTAATTCATTACTGTATAGAGCTAATCCATTCTTTGATCAGGCCGTTATGCTGCTGATGCCTCTTTGTGGTCCGCTATTGTTACTATGTTAGCCACGGTGGAGTTTTCTCCCGCCAAAGATGACCAGGGCAAAGCGATTGAATTCACCCCCCGGTTCACGACGGGACTCACTCAGTACTTGGTTTTTCTCGTATCATCTTCCCACCACTAACAGCTCCATCGCTTTAGCTCCCCTCTGGTCTTCCCTTGCAACATCTCAGCACACTCTCGTAGCCATTTACAACTTGTGAATGTTTTTCAAACAGAAGGCTGAGTATGACATGTTTTCTGGTGAATGAACGTGTACATATGTACTGCATAACTTTCTTGTGTTCACATTACCTGGCCAATCTGTCAAACACCCATGGGAGGTTGCCTGTCAAGAGATCTAGTAGTCAGTTCTTCATAAACATGCCATCTTTAAAACAAATGGTGGGGAGGTGCGCGAGCCTCGGTATGGGGAGAGGATTTTGGAGGACATCTGATACCTCATGTATATAGGAGTATGTGAGAGGGTTTCACAAACGTCTCAGGGAATTTGGTGAAGACCTCACTGGGCAGAAAGTCAGGCTAATGGACACTCTGGGGGCGCCTCTGTCACGGACTCTGGGGGTTCACTCTGGGGGTGTGTCAGCCGTTCGGCACGATTCGGTCGGGGTTTGATTATGTCAACAATTATCGCTGTAGTATGTCCCTTCTTCCCCAACCTTCTCTCCGCCCCTCCTACCCCCTATATCTTTTCTCCGCCCGCCGCAAGGCCGTTGTGATGGTGGTGGCGGCGGCGGTTGTGGTTGATAGCGTCGAGGCCAATGTTAAATGTATCACGGTCGTGCAGCGTCACGTGCGTCAGGCGGTGAGGGCGGGCAACAAAGACAACAAACTCCGACTGAATCATGCCGAGCGGCTGACACGCCCCCAGAGTGGACCCATACAAAACCCCCAGAGTCTGTGACAGACTTGCCCCCAGAGTGTCCATTTCCCGGACGTTCTCTCACTGGGAGGGATCACATGTGGAACTCCCAAATGTGTATAATTGGCTGTTTGGGCAACCTATACCAATCCTTGTTATATTTCACTACCAGAAATGAACCACTGCATTGGTTGCTAAGCGTTGCGGAAAATTAAGTTCAAGTGTGGGTGGGTAGTTCACTGACTTCCAGTAGTGATATGACAAGAAATGAGTTTGTATACATAAACGTAGCCTTAAATAAATCTCGAAGCAGCATACAGTGACTCAAAAAGGTAATGCACAGCATGCGCAAATTATGTAATCGTCGCCGCTCTCGTCCTCCTGCAGGAATTGTGTCGAGAAAGTATGCTCTATAGAGAGCCCTAGGTCCATAGTTACTAGTGGTATGAAGAAAAATGTATGTACTGCAATATACGAGCTGTAAACGAGTGATTAAAACAAAGAGTACGGTGCAATTCTTTTTTGAGTGTAGTAGGTCTAGGAAAAGAATGAATGTAGTGAGTGCAAATCAAAAGATAATGCCATGAAACTTTCTAATACTTAGTATGTCCCCCTTTAGCATCAAGAAGAGCCTTAACACGCTCTGGCATACTCTCATATAATCTTTTGATGTACTCCTCCTCGATACAACCCCATTCCTCCACCAAAGCCGTCCATAACTCAGTACAGTTCCGTGGCAGCGGCTTGCGAGTGCGGAGGCGACGATCCAAATAGTCCCAAATGTGTTCGATAATATTCATATCTGGACTATTTGGGGGCCAGTCCAGTGTATCGACCTTTTTTTTCCGGAACCATTCTTGTGCCAGTTTCGAAGTGTGCTTCGGATCATTGTCTTGTTGAAAATAAATGTCCGTTTTGTTGATTTCGAGGTCGCTAAGGGTCCCAAGAAGTTCGTCCTTGAGAATCTCAACATATAAGGCAGCATCCATGTTGCCATCAATGCGGGAAATTCGGCCTAAACCTTCAGCAGTGATACACCCCCAAACCATGACTCGTCCACCACCGTGTTTCACCACCTTCTTCGTGAATCGTTGATCAAATTCTTCCCCTGGCCTCCTCCAACACCATGAACGACCATCCGATCCAAAAAGATTGAATTTAGACTCGTCCGAGAAGATAACAGCCTTCCAGTCATCTGCTGACCAATCAACATGGGCTTTGGCCCACTCTAGCCGTTTCGCCTGATGAGCTTCTGTCAAAAGGGGTTTTGTACGGCGAACATAAGCATTTAAGCCACATGTTTTAAGTCTTGTCCGGATTGTTTGGGCATTGATTTCGGGGAAATATTTCCTTTGTAGATCAGCAACGTCATGTGCCTCAGTGCGTGCCAATGCATGGACTGCCAAATGAACATCAAGGGGCGTGAACTTGCGAGACCGGCCTGGTTTTGGCTTGATATTATAGTAATCTTCAGTTTTAGTGTACCGCTTGACAATACGGAGCACAGTAGTGCGATGCAGGCCAAACTTTTCGGCAATTTCTGTTTCATGCAGACCCTCTGCTTTGTAACGACAAATTCGAGCCTTTGTTGTAGGAGTTGTATATCCTGGCATGGCTGGGTAGTAGGCAAGAGGTCTTTCAACAGATATATGAGTGTTGCAAGGGTGTTTGTAGTCAAAAAAATTGCAGTGGGAGCACTCTTTCGTAATGCACACTCTGTCAAAATATAAAATGCACAGCATTGTCCTTACAAAAGTCCATGTAGTGGATTCAAATATTGATATTATCTTGAAAAATCACATCTCACCAATAGCCAAGACATGAATCATCATATTGAAGTACTTAGAACAGCAATAAATATAATGTTACTGAAGTACGAGGATGAAAGGTGGTATTTCATGTTTTGTGCATTACCTTTTTGAGTCACTGTATTCTACATTTGTAAGGACGGAGCCATTTCGTATTTCGTGTCACCTCGCCATATGCGCACTGACATCCAGTAGTGATACAACAAGAAATGGGTCTGTATACATAAATGTCGCATTAAATATACTTCGAAGCACCATATGTTTAATAAATACCACGACAGATCCTGGACCAAATTTCTCCTCCCTGCAGAATGCTCGGCAAACATTTCCCTACACAGTACTGCTAGTTGATATATGTACATGCTCCTGGAAGACAATCGAATTCATTTTAGTGTCTGCATCGAAGCCGGCAACGAGTTTTGCGTGATATTCTCGAACGCTAAGGATGAGGCGTGGTCCCAACACAAACATCTGCACGACCAATAAAACATTACGAGTGCCACCAAATATCATAGTTCCAATAGAATCTGAATTCTACAGAAATGATGAGCTGTGGGTATAAGCAAATGTCAATGACAGGTCAGCGCACCATGATCGCTGGAGAGATGTTAATAAGCTCGAAGCAAGAGACACCAGCAAAGCTAGCACGTGCGCAATTTGAGCAGGAGAAGATAGCCATGTTCTCAATTACAAGCTCACCTCGCAAAATACAGCACGTGAGATTGTATCAGCACTCTGAAGCAGTTTCCGATCGTCGATCCTGTCGATGGGCCGAGGCGTCGCAGGTCACGGAAGTGTTTCAAAGAAATCCAGACCGAAAGACACAGTGCGAGGACCTCCCAAACAGTATTGAGCATCCAAATCATTGAGGTCAAGACCTGGGTATCCCCCTCACTGCTAGAACCGCACATATTGATGCCAGAGAGTATAAGCTCCTCTGGTGTTTGTTCAATGAGCTGTGTTCTGCAAGTCAGCAAATAAAATTTACCTGCTTCCATGTGCTTGAGTGTTATTGCCGCGAGTACCACACAGGCGATGTTAATAGCCAGGCACATGATAACAAGGAAGATAAGCATGGTTCTGGATCCTTGATACATGGCATGTAACCGAGCAATCATGATGACTTGCAGCATCTCTCAGTCGAGTCAAAATCACTGAGATTTCGCAACTCACCACCCAGCATGGCAGTCATGACCACATTTGTCCAATTTATTGCGTAGTACAGTATATTACCTGAAACACCCAATCAGTGATCACCTCGTACTAGAATCAGACACTCGACTCACACCTGTGTAGTCATTGTGTTGAACCAAGATCAATTGTCAAGAATTTCACTCACCCCTACGTATGTGCATTAATATGATAGGAGGGAGATGGTTGCGGAATACTCACCGCATCTGTCAGCGAGAACACTGTGACTGGCACATTCTCTGTGTGATGCCGGTCAGAAGAATCGAACATGGCGCATAAAAGACATACCTAGAACATTGGCACTGATCGTCAGAGATGCTATTAGCACAACACCAATCTTTGACCTTGATACATACACAGAATAAGCTATTCCAATATAGCGTGTCTAGATCATTTTGGAGTCAGCACAACAGCCAACCACGCTACAGTATGATATGAGGTACGAACAACCAAATAAAGCACAGTCATGAGAGACCAACGTTGCCTCTGTCGCGAATTCATCGTATTCTCCTGTTTTTATGGGGAGGCTCTGTCACTCACCCAGATCAGTTCAATCTATAACGCCATTCTTAGTGAGTTGGCTGCTCTGGCGATGAGGTCAACGTACCTCTTGTCCGATTGTTAATACTGGAGTTATCTTAAGAATGGCGGTAGGATCAGAACAACGTTCTGCTCACCCCAGTCATATACGACCACGACGCCGATGGCAACTACAAAATGCAAGCTGATATTAGATCGAGACATCTTCGATTGATACGACAAACCTATCCAATAGCCATAAAAAAATTGCGCATCGAGTACCGGCCACCAAATGGGATCATTTGAGACGAAGGTCATATTTGAGGGAAGGGTGAGAGCGTGTGGGGGATGTTGGGGGTGTTAACGATCTAGTCATGGTGTCCGTGCTAGATATACCATTGTCCAGCGCTTGTATCGCCAAAGTCGACATGATGGAGATAAATATTTGATCCTGCCTCAAGACTCTTGATTGGGAGGAGTCCCCGACTCCCGAAGCGGAGGAGGGTTTTGTCACTTAGAAACGAGTTGGGGACTAGCGCGAATAAGCAAAATGAAGAAGCCCTAGATTGAATCAACGTAGATTTGAATTTGAATATGAATTTGCACACCAATACGCATGCGACCACTTGAACACCGTATTACGCACGCGACTACGTGAACACCAGGAAAGTTTCAGTCGTAGGTGATGTCGGCAGCTTATTTCCAATGCGATTTTTGGAGGTGTTCTCGTTGCAGGCGTGCATAAATCGAAGAGTTCTGAAACAAATCAATCTAAAAAAGGTCTAAGCGTGATGTGATTGAAACAAGTATGTGTACCCTCTTCGGCCATGCTGGACAAGCCCGAAGCATAACAGCTCCTTCGGAACAAGGGCCATCTTGCGGCATACCACCAGATAAGTCAGACAAGAAACTGTGATACAGAGTGGGTCGAAGCAGAGTGAATGCGACTCACTATATCTGTCGCATCATCATAATGCGTAGGGGCGGTGAACAAATCGGATATGGTTAGGTTGGTATAGAGTGGTGCTGATAGAAAACGCACTATATGCAATGCATCACACTGCTACTAGTAGATGAGATACATCCTGATTCATGAATGATATCTTCATAAGACATAAGACACCACCCAGAAATCGCACATGCAAAACTGTGACACCACACGCCAGTTATAAAAGCTCATGCATATGTCTCGGTATTTGCCGAGAGTCTAAAAACGAACCCAGGTTAGGAACCCAGGAGGAGCTACATCATAGCGGCGAATATCTTCCATCTAGTATTTGGTCTATGCACTTATACTGGTTCCTCCCTATCTAGAATACTCCCTTGGTCAACAGCCTCACGATACCACTCATCTAGCCAATCCTTTAAACTCACCTTCACATCGACCCGGTAAATAGCGACATGCGCATGATGCGCCTGCCCCTGGGTTGCACGTTCCAATATGGGAGTTTATCCCCAAGAAATTGGTGGTGGTTTTGGAGACGACTTATTTGAAGCGTCCGGTTTTGGTCAACTGTAGTTGTTTACCCTATTATCAATGCTATATGCCAGGCTGAACGTCAATGCAACAGTGCTCATGCATCAGCTGTCCTAGAGCATATGTCTACACTTTCGCACATCGCAAGCGCCTGTATACTCTCGGCATACTCTCGGTCTTCAATCCTCCTTTCACTTTATCTCCCTGGGGCCCCATCAGACTTGGAGCTACTGTAGTACTGTGTATGTCCATTCTCTGCCTTTTTGTAGGGAGTCCACGTATTAACTATTTTTAAGGCTCCTTGGGCCCAAGGTTATTTGTGAGATAAGTGCAAAGAACTGAGTGTAGTGCTGCCCTTCGCATTCATCGTTCAACATTCCCCAGTACCTGAACACTACTCCCCGACCCCACCCGAGAACGATCAACTCATCCACCATCTCAACGCTCGAGGTAAGCATTTCTACGAACTTTTATGCTAAGATAAATTCTTACTCCCTGCAAGCGCTTACTTTTCTTGTCCTAGTTCAAATGATACTGAGGCGGCTATTGCAGTGACTGCAAAACCATTGCGTTATCAGCCATCTGGCCTTGCGCAATTTTTTGGTTTCAAAAACAGAATTTTCTCCTCGTACTTCATTCGCCCGAGTTCGCTGACTGGTCCGGATGAATGGGCAGGACCATTGCATTACAGCTGTTTGAGTTTCGACATGCTACCCAGGGTGCTAGCGATCGACGACAATAGTTGTATTCGTGTCTCTGGATGTTTGGCGTTAGCATCAGCCACCAAACCTTCGCATCCACACTCGCGACCCTTACCTTTGGTGCCAATAGGCTTATTGGCTACGATTTCTGCCCCTGCCTGCCCATCATCTATAGTCGAGTTGGGGGTCTTCGAGGCCTGTGCAGCCTTCCCCACTGGGCGTGCACGAGGACACTTGGGCTTAGGTGCATCAATGCACGCAATATCTTGATTTGCCTGCATCTGTGTCTCCAAAGTAGCAATCCGCTGATAATATTCCACTCGAATTGTAAGCCCGACAACATGCTTGTTACCCTCAACAGATCTCGTCAAGAATGGACACTTATGCTAGAAGCTACATATAGTAATAGGACGTCTGGCACCAAATCCTGCTAAGCAAGTACATCAGCATCTGGACTCCAGAGGCAGCGGGGAACGGCTGGCTCACTCAAGTTCAACAGCCATTTCCACAGCAATTTTTACACGAACATGGGCTGGTGTAAGTAATTATGCCTTGAGATCCGCACAAATACAGGAAATCGTCGTCGTTATTCCAACCTTTGAGGCCCGTTGAGCACTGCACTGAATCTGTGGATGCTACCCGTAAGTACACGGTCTAAGGTTCGCACTAGGACCGCAAAAGTGCTTACTAGGGGGCGAGCAGGGCAATCCCACGGGTGATATTACCAGATTGTCAGATGCGATAGTTATGCCAGCTATCGCTGCAACGGATACGATCACGGTGGTGAATGGAGCAAACATCGCTGCTGAAAACAGATGACGCCCTCTGAGTGGAAGAACAGGTTGGCTTTTATACCCAGGAACGGCTTTAATCCTTCGTCTATAGTAGGGTTGTCTAGGGGAGACCGATGCACGTGTTGTGTAGGGGCAGCCAATCTGCATGCGCCTGCATCGCTTGACAAACAGATGCCAGCACACTCATAAGGTTTCAAGAGCAGGCCGTGAGCCTAAATCGACTGATCCCGCAGCTTTGGAGAACTATCACGAAGTGTGCGAAGGTGACATTGTGGGTGCTGGCGAACGCTATGTGGATGAGGGCTGGCGATGGATTGTGACACATGGTCTCGTGATCTTGGGATTTCGTCCCGTTCATTAATACTGTGAGTCGAAGGTTCACATGCATGTAGGATGGGAGAAGATCACTGTTTTGAGATGGATTGAGACACGTTGACGGCTTGTAGACAAGTGTTTTTGTTTACTTGGACTCACTTGCTGACCTCCGGTCATGCGCTGGCTCTTAACTTGTAGACTTGATGCCAAGAGGTACCTTTCTCTATTAAACATCGTGGTCTCTGGGTGTGACATCGTCGTTAACGTGGATATTACTCTGTAGTGTCATCGCAATCGTCATCGCTCATATGATAGCGTGCATAGTGCCATGTATTTTCGATGAGTAGCCACCACTTCTCCTGGGTAGGACTGAACGGCAAGTTCTTGCCCAAGATGATTGGTGAAAGGTCATGGGAGCAGTTGGGCAGCAGTAATAAGTTGAGATAACCTAGGGTCCGAATTCGATCGTCGAAGACGTTGTGCGAGTCTCGGATAATCACGAGGTTGGTGCCTCATATTCATTTGGGCAATGCAGACAAGCCAAGGACATCTGAGACGAGCATCGAAAAGCTTCTGGCTCCGTACCAGCAGATGCATTGCAAATTTGATCTTAAATCCTATGAGCGAGCGCTTGATCTGAGTGTCAGAGACACGTTCACACACATCAAAGCCGAAATTGAATAACGAGCCAACAATAAATGTTCTAGCGCTCATCATTCAGAATGACACATTAGTCGTGGCAGTGACTTGCTGTGAGGCGAGAAGCAATTATGATGCATGGGTGAACTCAGGGCGCAATGCACAGCTGTCATGCAGAGATGGCGTGTTAGAGTATATATATGCAAGGTGCCGGTGCCTAAAGCCAATTGTTGCACTCACATTCGAGAATTCCCCCGTCTTCAAGTTCTTTGCTGCTAAAGCGCTAACCTCTCGGTAAGACCAAAGTCTCGTCTGTGTCTCCAGCGCGGATGAACTGACTTTCAGCTCGACCAGGGAACCCAGCGTCAGTGAGATAACGCGCTGACAACGGGACGCCTCCCCTTCTTTGAAAACTTGCAAAGAAACCTTGCCCGTACTCGATTACCAGGTTTTACTCACAGGAGACGTAGCTATGGCTTCTACAGTGACGAAGACAGCCGGCACGAAATCGATTTTGAAACCATCATTAACTTTGAAGGGTCACGGAACTCGGATTGCATCCATATGCTATTTTCCAGATGGCCAGCAAATGATCAGCGGATCTGAGGACAAGACCGCTCGGCAATGGGATCTGAAGACGGGCAAGGAAATTGAGGAAGCGCGGGGTGTTTGCGAGGGGTTTGTATTTGCAGTGACGGTATCAAGGAACGGCCGATGGGTTGCCACTGCTGGTGATGGCGGGGGGCTGACTCAGCTGAGAGCCTGTGAGGTTGAGACGGGGATTGTGAAAACATTTGAAGGACACTCAAGTTTTATCGAATGCATTGATATATCCGTGGACAACTTATGGCTGGCGAGTGGGTCATGGGATGCAACAGTGCGAATATGGAACTTGGACACTGGCAAACTTGTGGCTGGTCCATTCAACAGCGAAAATCGGGTGGGCGCAGTTCGATTCTCCCCGGATTCGAAGAAGCTGGCAGTCATGTCATGGACTGGCAGGTGTCTAGAAGTCTGGGATGTCCAATCACAGAAATTGGATGTGAAGGTTGGGGAAGATAGTGGAAAAGTCATCACGCGGTATTCGCCGGTATTCTGGACAAACACCAAAAACATCATAACCGCATTCAATTTCACTGAGAAGAAAGACAACATCTACGAATTCAACGGATCGACGTTGGAGATTGTCGGAACTCCCTTTGAAGGGCACACCAGATTTGTCACCGGCCTAGCACTTTCATTTGACCAAGCTCTTCTTGCTAGCGCTTCCAACGACGACACCATCAAACTGTGGGCTTTCGAGTCCCGCCAGCTCCTCGCTTCCTTCGACGTTCAGGATATTTGTATATTTGCCCTCTCACCCAACTCACACCAACTAGCTTACACGACACGCGGCGAAGATGACAACAATATCTTCATTTGCGATACTCCCCCCAAAGTCCTTGCTCAAGCCCGTGTACGCATTCTCCTCGAACATGTACTGTTCGAGTGCTAACATTACATGACAGAATATTGCACGCACAGAGTCAAACCTCGATCATCTACTCCATGTGTGTATCTCATCCTCTCATCACACCACTCACACATTGATATCATCACAGTCTCATGCAACTCGTCTTCCTGCTGGGCACCACAAACCACCCATATCCGCTATACCCATAGTGCCGAGTCCTCCTTCAAGCTCATCGCAGCAACCCACTTTCACTCGACTCAGCAAATTTCTTCGCTTCTCCCGCGCGGACGCTGTCCCTGTTCGTCATATCCAACCTCGTGATCCCCTAGATGTATGTCGTGACTCTTGCATCTCGGTTCTTTGACAGTTGACTCCATAATGGCACAACAGGTCCATGCTACATTGCCCCTACCATCCTCTCTCTCAGCTCAGCCCGCCACTCGATTCGATCATGTCAGTCTTCAATTTTTTGACTAAATTGCATAACTGAGTGTGTATCCAGTTTGAAATGGACTCTCCACCTCCCCCCTCGAGCGGAGTCGTCCAATCCCTACGACGGCATCTTTCTTTCCTCGTACCTAGACACAACCATGGGCCACCAGTCGTTGTAGTCGCACCAGGCCGCAAATTCACTGTAATGTGCATTTCCTTACCTCTCAGTGCTGTGTTGATCTGTGCCATACAGCGACTAGCCGCTGCCAAACTACCGGAATACAAGAAAGTAGACGATACTCGACATCCGGCTAGCCAACAGGGTGCCGTGCCGCAGGAAAACGACACAGCTGACGCCGATTCGCTGCCAGACGTACATTGGTGCAAGGCGTTCCTCTGCTTTTGTTCATGTTTGTCGCATGGCAGATTGAGGATGCCTCCTCGATGGCGCTTGGAGCGCGTTGACATACCTCGCGCAGCAAATAGCAACACTGGTGGTGCTCACAGCCGCAGTTAACTTTGTATACATTCGCTATCCCACTGTTACACTTATATATATGCCCCTCCTGTATGGCAGCTGTACATTGCGCCCTGCATCCTTCCATTCAATTGCTTCTCCTCGCTTCTCGGCTCACAGCCATGGCATATACTACAGCATCAATCTGTTTGTTATTTCCTACCCAATGATGGACGACAAAATGTTCAGATCGTAATACACATCGTTGCTCTCGGATCCATGTGCTTGAACGTTCAATATTCAGGCTTAAGCAAATCACCCCATCAAAACAAACGATTATACGCACGCGCAATGTTGCAGACACATGGACATTTCAGCGCCTTTTTGTTCATCTTGAGCACGCACTAACCAATTTACGAATCCACAGCATCACTTCCGTTTTTTTCTACAACGCCGAGATAAATCGTATGCCCCAAGAATTCAAGATACACATTACCACACATACTAGTATGCATATCGAACACTACGAGCTTGGAGGGAAAAATGCAACATCTCGACATTGGATCTCACCACTTGTAAGTGCCTGAATCCAACGCCCATCGCTCCTCCATCGTTCTAGCATTCGCTATTATGTAGATGGCACCTACTTCGCCTGGTTTGTGGCTAAAAGATTATCTTCAATGCGAGGGGCTGGCGTTGTGGCGGAAGATTATTGCGATTACTCCGTGAAGTGTATGTCAACGAGAGGACAGGTGTTTGGAGATTCCTATGTAGTATCATCGTTGGGTCGCTATGTGAGATGGCATCCCAGGACCAAACTTTCATTTGTACGGGATTCCATTTCAGGATGTTACGCAGAGACCTTGTTAGAAAAGTGCATGGTGCGTTGAGTTGGACTCTCAAGGTAAACGCGGTTCAAGGGAATAGTTGTGAAGACCAAAGCACCGGATTGGCATAGGGAAGTATAGGAACGCAAGCCTGCGAAAATGTAGGATCAATTGCAGATGAAGGACGTGGGCGTACTGTGCAAAAATAGCGATGGGCGCTTCGACACAGCCAAATGCTAAAGCTGTAAAGCACGAGGATCACGCAGAGAAAACCCACGTGTGGAAGACTTGAACAACGACGTTCTTTCTTGACTTGAACTCCATCGCACTTTCGTTCCGCATTTGTCTTTCTGTGTACAAGTCGAGTATTTCTGAATCCTAAGTAAGTACTAGTGATGGAATTTGGTGGTTAGAGCTGAAATGATAACGCACCCATTAAGTGAATCCTGAAACAAACACTATGGATGCCCCTACGATGCACAACAGTTTAGCGACAATGCCCTTCCGAAAGACCAAAGTAGCTAGCGTGGCGGCCATGTTATGCCTGCCGGATGGAAAGCGGATCATCGTCTGTTCACTGGACGGATCATTCCGAGTCATGGACTTGGAGACGGGCACTCAGGTTGGGGAGGAATGGGAGGACAAAGATGACGGAGTGTGGAATATGGTATTATCGCCGGACGGCAAGAAAGTCGCATGCGGGAGTCGGGATGGCGCATTGAAATTGTGGAGCGTCGACACAGGCAAGGTCATCAAAACCTGGACAGGCCATACAGAGTATGTGAATTCTGTGAGCTGGAGTCCAGATGGAGGGCGAGTAGTGAGTGGATCCTACGATGAAACATTGAGAGTGTGGGATGTCGAGAGTGGAAGAACTATCATTGGTCCAATCAACACAGGGTTAGTATACGTGGAGGCGGTTTGCTACTCACCCAATGCTGGGATGATCACCGGTTTAGGTTCGGGTAGGATAAAAATCTGGGATGCCAACTCAGGCGAATTGCTCAAAACACTCGAGGAAGCATTTTCGTGCCTGGCATGGACATCGGATGGAAAAACGCTTATCGCTGGAAGACTGAAAATCGACACAGCCACATGGACCATTGTTGACCTGTGCAAGGACCACATCAAATCAATTTCAGTATCTCCCAATGACCGCATCCTCGCTACCACACTATTCTTACAAAAGACAGCGCAACTATGGGACCTCGAAACAAATCAACCCATCGGAACACCGATTCACCATCAAGAAATCGTGTACTCTGTGACCTTTTCTGTAGATGGAAAGTTCCTTATCACTTGCTGCCATGACCGTGACTTGGCGACCAAAGACTACCACATTTACACATGGGATGTTTCCGCTATCGTTAAAAGAGCTGGCCTTCCGTCAAAAATAGTAAGCACAGATATATTTCACCTTCGAAGATACTGACTACACATCCAGCTTGATGTTACACCGCGATCAGTACCAACGATCAAAGGTGCTCGTATACCTCCAGGCTTTTTGGACGATGCACTGCGAGAGGCTAATGTATGTTATCTCCATCGCCATCTACTATTCAATGCTTTGACAAATATGCTGTCAGTTGCGCATTCGTCTATCTCAATCCCATGCCCCGCCCACCCCAACACCACATCAACGCACGTTCAATCCCTTTACCTCAATTTGGCGCAGCTCGGAGCCACATGGGGCAACAGAGTCCGCTACTCAATCCCGATCTCAACCTTTCAGCTGGATCCGAAACATTTCTGGTATATTGCGCAGACGAGATCGAGAGGTCGAGGTCCCTTGCACAGCGGGACAGCCTGTGCGTTTTTTTAACTCTTGTTCTCCGACCCCTCTAAGTCTTTTTCACACAGAGGAATTATCATGCGGGAAAGAGAAAGAATCCAGTTGCTAGCTCGTCTCGACCTTCCAATACCACGCGGCAACACAGCGCAGTGGTCCAGAGCACACCGTCATCACCTCCTGCTGCTAATACCTCGACGGTATCTGCAGTAGCTGGTACCCCGGTGACAATGGGACTATCTTCACGTCCTCATAACGCTGTTGCTGTATGGCGCGCTCGTTTTGTGTGCTGGCTTTGCTGTGCGCCTATCCAGCACACCGATGGTCAACATTAGAGACGCGGTCGCGACTACGCTACTGGCTTCTAGAACGACGTTGCGGTATAATATTGCTACAATACACGACGGATGCTGGACTCGTTTCTTACTTTGGATCGGCTGTGCGTCCGTTGAGTACAAGGGAAGATCCTAGCGGTTCTTGTTTCTCACTGACATTTTCGGTCATTTTATCTACTCCCACCAAACGTCCTGCACTGCGTCATTGTATTGCACTTCCTACTGTTTTCTTTTTTGACAGTCTGATTCATTGACCAATGTGGACCCTTCATGGGACGTATATACTGCTCGCAGTACGTATACACGCTATCAATGTTGCGCTCAGTTGTTGTCGATGCTTGCTACCTTCATGAACGAACACCGCACTGAGCGTGTTGTCATTCAAGTTGGTGTGCATATCATCTCTCTCCCTGGCCCTGCCATACAATATACTTGAAATGTGATGGCGACCCCTTTCAACCACTCCGTCGGAACCACTAGCATTATCAGAGCCTGGAAAAATTTGCTTTGTCGCTGTCACGAGGGCTGGTATTGCGTAGACGGAGTTGTCGCTAGCAGCGAGTCCTGTACTGCGACAAAGTGATTTCATTCGGCATTCTCCCTCATGCACTCAATCTGTATCTTGCTGCTGCCAAGTACGAGACGGAGCCGTTCATTATTGTAGACGAGTCTTGCCTCCTGTACTTACAGTTGGCAACATTTGGAAAAGCACTTTGGATGTGTAATTATCCGGCAATGCTAGTCAAAGGACTCATCCGAAGATCCCTCTGCATAATTTAGATCTGGGAGTGAACGTGTGATGATGAAAAATATCTGTTGATATGGTTTGGTGCGTGGGTAGATAGAAAGACATCAGATGAAAACGGAGAACTTCGTGAGGAATGAGAGAGTAAGTTAATGATGACCGTCGGTATACTCTGAAGAGGCACAACATATTAAGAGCCAAAAACGAGTCCAACTTCCAGCGTGCTTGATCATCACGTGAGGATTAGTGCTGGGAGCTGTAGTAGTGACGACGGGAGGTGCGGTAGAGGTGGGTACGGCCGCCTGTGACTGGGCCTGAGCTGCACAGCTAGATTGTAGCGTGATGTTGCTATTGATAGGGCGTGAACTGCTTGCAGTGGCGTTTGTCATGATTGGCTTTCGTCTTTCTCTTGCCGATGCGTTTCTCTGTGTGGTGTAAGATGGTGGGCCAATATCCGAGATGGAAGTAACATACTCGTTTGCCTTTGGCGTATGGGACGGCAACGGCTGCCGAGCCGCGCCCATGTGGTACGCCAGAAAAAAGATCTCGAGCCCATTGGAACAGGCGGTGATGAGATGGCGTATCGTTGAAATCTCGCGCAGATCGCTGACGACATCGAAGTCAAGGGCGACAGTGCTAGATGAGACATGAATGACGTACGCGAGCACGATTCGGAACTGGTGAGCCATCGAAAAACCCTTGGGGTACCCGATTTAAGACTTTGATTGGCTGGACGAGACGTCTTGTCACATTGATGGTCTAGAATGTATATGTTCAAATGCGACGAGATCTGATATAAAAGGGTCACGTACCGACTTGTCGCGCTTGACCAACAATAGGTCTTCAAGACCAGCTTCTTGTAATATCGCGGAAACATCCCACAGATATGCGTTTTTGTCATGGCAGGCAGTGGCTAATTGCTTTCCATCTGCCGAAAATGACAAAGAAATCACTTTGTCTGCATGGTGGAGGGGCGAACTGATAGGCTGGTTGTTCTCGAGGTTCCATAAGCGTACTGTGTCGTCCGAGGATGCGCTTGCGAGGATGCGGCCGTTTGAAGATATGGCGATGAAGAAGACATGGTCAGTGTGCCCTTCCAATGTTGCAACGTGTTTCCAAGTTTTTGTATTCCATGTCCTAATTGAGTGATCGGAGTAGTATGACCCGGAAATAAGCGCTTTTCTATCCACGGTCCAAGCCAAGCAAAACATTGTGTGTCCGTTGAGAGTGGTGACAAGCTCACCAGTCTTCGCATCCCAGATTTTGATTGGATACTCTGAAGAAACGCCAGGCAAAGGCAGGTCACCTCCAGCAGTCGCAATCATGGTCATGTCTGGCGAGTAGATGGCTGCCCAAGCGAGTTGATACCCTGTCTCGATTGGACTGAGTGCTGTCTCTCCTTTCTCTACATCCCACTCTCTTACTGTGCCATCGTACGACCCGCTCAATACCCGCTGACCATCTTGACTCCAACAGACAGATCCTATTCTTTCTGTATGCCCCATCCACTTTGCAATGACTTGTCCTGTGTCGATGTCCCACAACCTCACTGCACCATCTCTACTCCCGCTAACCACCGTCTTCCCGTCCGGAGACAACGCTATCATGCGCACTGGACTTTCCCCGTCTTGCCACTTGTCTCCAATCTGTTTGCCACTCTTCATGTCCCACACCCGCAGCGAGCCGTCCGATGAACAAGTCATTATCCGCTCACCGCATGGCAGATGTACAACGCCACTAATCCATTCCGCGTGTCCTTCAAATTTCTGGCAGGGCGTTATTTCCGATGTCTCTTGTGCCGTAACGACGGGTAAAGACATAATCAGCTATCGTGCGCATCTCTGTCTTAGCTTGCATCCAACAAAGTGCAAACAGATCACTTACTACGATGTATTCCTCAGCGGGTATTGATGTCATGAGACCAAGAAGCAATGGGCGTACAGGTCAGCACACTGGAAGTTTGAGCTGATGCGTTCTGCAAAGCTATCCTCGCGCTCACTACACAGCTTACACAGCATATGCTGTGCAGCTGAAGTGCCTAAGCTTTGTGTGTGATGTGAGTGATATTCCGTCTTCATTCGGACTAAACGTACACCCTCCATACGACTTCCCTAACATATCTCCGCTATCCTGACTCCCGTTTTTACTGCTGGTCAATAACCTCTACCACGCTTTACTATCTAGCGAAATCACCCAGTGAAGCCTTTCCCCTCCAGCGTTCATCGTCAAGGATTCACCATGTCTGTCGGTCGTTGTTGCGACGAGCTCGCCTGTTTTTGTATCCCATATTTTTGCTGCATTCTAGTTGAATCCACCAGTCGCAAGTTAACGAGTAGATCATCGGACGCACGTACGCTTGCTCACTGCCCAGTCGCCTCCTCCGATGTTCCCCACTAGCTCACCATCTGAATTCAAGCACACTGACATCTCACACTTCGCATGTCTTGTCCAATAATCGGCGTGAGTTGTCATCCGAGCATATGATGATTGCCGTCCGTCAGGCAAGTACACAACACCTGACTCTGCTGGTACGTCCTCGCACGAGTCGCATCGTCTGACGGGGAACTATTACTACCGTCTGTTGCTTCCATACTGGTCGAAGATAACAGTTGGCCAGTATTGGAATTGGAATAATTTGCTAGGGGCAGATCATTGGTGAGTTCGACAGGCCTCTCTCATCCCGATGCAATAATACTTACATAAAGTGCTGGCCAGAATTTTTTGGCGCCCATGTTGGGGAGAGGCTAACTTACTACTAGGTAAAAACCAAAGTAGCCGACATGCATTCTCACCACCTTTCCCACACAATACGGTATCTGAGACTCTGTGCTCAAGGCTAGGTCTATAATCAACTTTGCTTACTTGCAAGTTGTAGGTAAGCCACTGAAGGCAGTGCGATGGCGTCTCATGGGGGCGCATCATGACTCATGAATGATGATTGTTGATCCGAGTCCTACAGCCTTCAAATTATCTCACGTCTCCCCTTGATCGCTCTACTGTCCAGCATCGGCGTTAATCCATGTTGCAGACACTTGGCGTGTCTTAGCATGAAACTGATGTGTAAACATTGTAACACAGCCGTCAGTTTTGTGTACTTAAATGATGGTGGACTTACATTTAGCACACAAGGAGAAGCATTGATCTGCTTTCCACAAACTCGATGGATCACCCTATTGCTTTGTATGTCGACGCTGGCCTTCAGGCATCAAAGGTGCGCAACATTTCAACTCTAAACAACTCTGATTGACTCTATTTGCCCAGTACTCCAATGGTACGGTTATTATCGATTCTGATGCTTGCACGAATACCCTTGCTGACTCAACTACCCAGTCGGAATGTTTGCTGTTTTAGTGAGTGCATTCGCTGACTTGAACTTGGGGATATGTGATGCTGATGTCCCTACTTAGATTTATGACTATTTCATTACCCTAGAGGCAGAGGTGCGTGTAGTGCACCAATTTCCCAATTATCTAATGACCGTCCCAAAGTCACAGTGGGTCTGGCACCGCAAATGGACGTTTGTGCGATTTATATTCACTGTATCACGATACTTGCCATTTTTCGGCATTGGAATGACGTTCGTGGGTGAGCTACACGTGTTTCTAACTCGCCTTTTGCAATTCTTCATGGTTGATGGATAGGTGCGCTTCGAACACAATACTATCCTGGCGAAAGTGTGAGTGATTACACCCCTTCAACACCACAATGTTCATAACAACCGTGTAGTGTGTTAGATTTGGACAAGCGTCAAACGGTTAGCATACACAGCATACGGTACATTGCTTTTCTCACCCTTGCGCAGTGTTGCACATCATCTGTGTCCTAGCCGCAGAAGGTATGTCATGTCTTGAATGAACTCCCGATATTGACATTTTCCCTCTAGGCTTGCTAATAACGAGGATTTACGCTTCGTGGAACAACAAGCGTCTATTGACATTCCTTTTGGTTTTTCCCGTCGTATGTCTTTCGTCCATCTTTCACAAAGGACTAATACTGAGCCACTACTAGATTTGTTTTGTGGTCTCTTACATTATATCGGACACTCCCCTGGTTTTGAATTTCAAGAATACAACCTCGATTAATATACGTTTGTGATATGTTCTTTGATTTCTGTAACCATCATGCTCATAGGTAGGTGGACAGCGGATCCGGGCAACTGTCTTTTCTCGGGCGGGAGGAATAACGTCTTCGAGTACGCCGCTTTGTTACTCTATGAATTTGGTCAGTCGTCTTGTCTCTCGCAAGAAGATTTTCGGACTCATGCATCAATCAGTCCTCCTGTGCTTGATGTTGTACATCAGATTCAGCAAATACAACGATGCCACCTGGACCACTCCAAGAAACGTTTTTTAATGACTCGGTAAGATATATGATGTGCATCATGAGTAAGATGATTTTGGTCGCCCAAACAGGCCTGTATGCTGACTTCCTCTACCATTCACCAAGTCATGTCTTCGTTTAGCATAATTTTGACCATGGCTCCTCCGGTGCGTTGCAGAATACCCAGCCAGCCATCCATGCGCTTATCGTTGGACACAGATCACATGGGTTTCAATCACAGACTCGTGAGTACATCAAGTTGCGCACCCGCATCACCAACTGATTGTATATCGCGCCACCAGTCCGCAAGTCGTCATCCATAGTGTTCTAGCTTCTCGGATCCTTTTCAACCTACGAGCAAGTGAAGAACGATCGCGAATCCCTACAACGATGGCGCATGTATCTGAGATACAGTTTGGAGGAGGTCAATTTTCGAAGCTTGTTTTCGAAGTTTTCGAAGTTTGATCAACGTTATGTGCAATGCAGACTATCATCAGCGGCATCTGAAAATTGCTGATCGACTGTGTAGAAACGGTTAGGGGAAGTGTTGAGTCGCACCCTGCTTAGGCGCCCTTCGCTCGTCGATATCCAGACAGGACACCATCGAATTTTGAAATGCTGTGCCTCAAGCTCTGTCTCGGTTGTACACGGCTATGGCGGGGAAGCCCGTTGGGTACCTCAAACATCATCGCTGAAATACTCTCCGAGTCCAAAACACTTTATATGCAAGTAGTGTGGGGCAGTCAATTTATATGTCCCTGCATTACTTGATAAACAAATGCCAGATCACGCTCTGTATGATGACGATTCACCCAATTTCTAAATTCGTAGAGGGTCGTGTATGCACCTTTGGTTGCCGCTACCAATTCACTCGGACTCGCTAGACCAATGCTAAACAGTGTCTAGGAACGTAGGTTCATACTTACTGAACTCGTATTTGCTGGCCCACGACGGTCTACATCGTCTCATTGCGCTCCACCCCCAGCTCGGTTTCGACTCAACTCTTTTCTGCGCCTGCCTTGTGGAGCGATCAGCAACACTGTGATGCGCATGCAGCTACTAGTCAAAGTTACAGTGGATTTATACACAGCAGAAAGGCAAAATAATAACAACAGTGTACTGGTCCAACAGGTTTGTGCTATACTTTATGTACGCGAGGCTTTAGACCTCAGAGCCAACAATTGACCTCTACAACATCTACACAACATCTACAACAAGAACGCATGTGCCATAAAGGCCATCATCACGGCAGTGATAACTGCCCCAGACGATGCCTGTAGACCGACAGCCGCACTCGTGCTGGTAGTAGTAGCAGCAGCGACGAGTGGAGGACATTGCGGAGCAACGAGCTGCTCGCCGTATGTTGAGGCAACCCAAAGGAGCACGCCATTCGTCCATCCGAATCCAGCCTGGACGGTGTATTCACCGCCGTAACCGGAGGAGTCGATGTTAAGGTTGGAGAACTTCTCGAACATCTGCATCGCTCGTGAGCATGTGGTCTGGAGAATCAGGTTGAGAATGACGGACATTACCGGTGTTACCAATACTGTTGGTTAGATTTAATTCACTAGCTGGGAGCTGGGGCAGCAATCCCGGGATTGAACCACCAGTGGCATGCCTGATGAAGTGTCAGCATTGCTCTACTGGAAAACAGGTGCATCCCACTTACCAACTGCAGAGCACGCTAGCGTAATATCTGTTAGCCATCTCGCGTTGAAGGGTGTCCCTCCACCCTTCGCCCGCAGTGGCATTTCCGCCATTAACAACAGTACCGCTTAACTTGTTAATATCCGCTGCTGGACCAGTTGCGGTCGCGTTCTGATTAGCTTGTGCTCCCAGCAAAGGTTGACCAGGAAGCTGAGCTTCCGTAAGGGCAAGCTGGCCCGCCGGAACGAGATCATATGTAGACTGATCTGAACTGGGTGTAGGCAGCCCATTGGTGGTAAGATTAGATGGAATGGTCCGGAGTGCCTGCATGATGATGTACTGCAATGGAGGCCAACTGTTCGGGGCATCCCTGCAATACACGTGTCATAAGATCTCTATGGAAAAGACGTAGAGAGTTACCATTGTAAACCCGTCCAATCGATAAAAGTAACCGGAACTGTGCCATTGTACTTGTTCACCACCAAATTGACTGCTGCGAAGTAACCAAATGCGTTGGATTGAGAAGCGAGGATTTCATTGGGAATGATGCCATTCCAAACAGGATAGAAAGTCGCGGCCGTAAATATATCATTGCGTGCATTCGAAGTCAGGTTAAAGTCGTAAAAGGCGAGCTTGGCTGGATCCCAGAGGAGGTCCAGGATACCTGCACGAATACCGGCAGCGACCTGGAGATGGGTACTGGATGAGGTCGCGTTGAACGTGCCATAAAGCTCAGCAAGAAGTATTCTGGCCTTGTCTGTCATCCCAAGTTCTCATCAACCTGAACCCACAACAAAACAGGTTGACGTACACAGAATACTGTTAAGGACAAATAGGGATGTTGTTCTTCACATTGAGTGATCGCAGGCCAGGGTTGCCAAGCTGAGGAATAGCCTCAAAGCGCGAACTGTAATCCCATCCGGTCTCAGCGCCAGATGCAAGCTCGCTATAAAGCTCGGCAGCTTGATTATCTGTAAGAGGCGTAGAAAGCGTTGGGTCATGAATAGTCAGATAATCTAAATATGGGCATGTTGAGATAAGTAAGGGGAGTCAAATTCAGTATGACAACCCACCAGTAAGATAAGATTCGGGCCGAGGAGCAGTGTTGTTGACTGCATAGTGTGCCATCATGTAGGTCTGATTGGTGTATGGGCTTGTCACTTCGATTGTACGATTATTTGCCCACCAGGCAAGCTCAGCCTGTACAGATTTTCAGAATCCGTACTCCACAGACACAGTAGGCTACTGACCTCAGCCAAAGGAAGAGCACGTTGTAGAATCGAGGTATCGCCGGTCACATTACATAGTCATACACCATCTGTGTTACGATTTGATGTCATGATCACATCGGAGAATGCTACGCAGAACTCACATGAATAAAGAGAGGTGGTTGTGACCGGTTCAAGTCTATACCACTAACAATGAGATGTACTGACTCATGCAAGGCAGTCTACTCACAATAGATACGACCACCGTTCGGAATGAAACCGAAGCCCTCGATCTCATCCATGAAGTTCTGTAAAGTCGCATTTACAGTTTCATATAACTCTGACTGAATCAGACCCTGAATAATCCAATAGCTGTCCCAATAATCTGTCATAAGCCACCAGATTCATCGATATCCACCTGTGCAGAGACAGAGAAACACAAACATTGTTCTCTGAAACGACCACCAGGAATGATGAATGTATGGTTCAGGGGAATCAGCGAGCTCTCGCAAGTGCCGCCGGGGTATTCGTCACAAATGGCGGACTGGTTGGTATTACGGGCAAGCTGAGTCCAATAACCATGAACAGCTTGCGCAAAGGCCTTCAACAAAGGGTCCGTCACGTTGTTGAGGAACGCCGGAGTAGGATTGAAGTTCGCGAGAGCAGCAGCCTCTAGTTCAAGCCCTTCTCCAAGGAAATCGCTATCAACGAAATTCACGATCTGCCCTTCGGTAACAGTCGACACGTTGAAATTGCTGAAGTCTGCAAGAACTTGCTGAGAAGATTTGCTGGTTGGCTTGTCTACGAATGTCTTCGGGTCAGAGTATACCTGAGCAACATTGACTGTCTGTAGCAACTGGGCAGAGGTCATTACTGGGCTCTCGGGGTTATAGTAAACTGGAACGTACTGAACCAGCGCAAAATATTTGACCAATGCACCATCCTTGGCTTGGGGGTAATGGTGCCTGCGAAGGTAGAGTCGCGCCAAGTGATACACTAGGACTAGCTACCGCTGTCGAAATGGTCAAAGTTGGCACCGCAGTGCCGGGCGTAGTGGTGGTGGTACCAATGATAGCTGCCAATATGGTATGAACAAGGCCAGCGACGACCACCGCAGCCTTCAAGCTCGACACCATTATGAGCACAGGATATAAATGTCTTGGTCACCAGCGACTCGAGTGGCACCGGATGTCGTATAAATACTGAAGCCTGCCACGACGCAGGCGCCAGCACATGGGACTTTTTATAGCCGCCTGGGGCACTCCGTGCATAACGCTAGTGACCCTGGCTACAAAATATCAACAAATCCTTGGAATCGCTGATGTATGGATCAGCAGTTGCCTTGACCGAGGTCTGCTGACTCTAGCGCCTTGCAAATTAATACTCAGCTCTCCCACTGACACGGACAACGCCTCGCCATACGTTCTCATCGGCTGACCATTACACTGCCGTGAAAGATCGAATAAGAGCAGAAAAGGGTAAGTCGATGATCCGGGTTGTCATCGGTAAGGGATTAACCGTGTAGTGGAAGCTGAATCCATGCGAAGAGTTGAGTACTACAAGCCTGAAAAAGTAAACTTATAGTAACGTTGGAGTGTTGTTGTGGTGTGAGCTACATAACGCCGCAATGCATAATACTCGTAATCAATTAATCAGATAGTGAGTTGTCCAGCTCACGCCTTTGATAATCACTCATGATGCACGATGATTGGCACACTAGTATTTGTCCAGCAAATTCCACAGAGTGCAGCTTAAAGCCAATGTACCAACTAGCCAGCAGACCCCGGACAATCATGAAACACAAAACGCTTCACCAAACCCTCCCATGTCATAGGTCAGTACAGAGTCGAGCACATGGACGTACCTGAAAATCCCTTAACGTTACATCGGTGGCGACAGCAACAAGGTCAAGCCAAATATCAAAACGGATATCACGTTCACCGGTAAAGCTACAGAAAAATGGCGAAGTGTGACAGGCGGCTTAAATCGGGTCAACAAGACCGACAACATCGAAGAAAGGGTAGAACTCAACGAGTCGGGGGCTACCAAGGGTACCTCAAAAGGAGCGCTTGTTCAATAATAGTACCTTGATGCGACGACAGCGGAAATAGTCAGGTCTAGGTGCATATCTCATTACTCATTCCCTCGTCAATTAATGGCTCCAAACTGGTAAGCAGATCTTGAGAACTCAACAGCAAGGTGCCATGTGCAACGTGCGCTTTTTTGAAATATCCCAAAGGTCTTCACCCATCGATTGATACAGGTACGCTCAGAAAGAAATATCATTCGTCACGGGAATAGGTCAATGACGTACTTACGGATGCACCCTTTTAGTCCTTCCACAGCCTATCAAGCATCCTAAATCCTCATCTGGCACAGTGCAGTTGCTTCTCGAAGCTCATACACCTCAGCAGACATGATATTAATGCTACAACGCACCTGCCCTCCTGAGCAGAGCAACCCCAGCGTGAAAAAGCCCACCCTCTGTTCAACTGACCATCAGCCTTTCTGTATGTAGGCCTTCGCCATATGCCATGCTCTCGAAGATGATTTGTCTCCAGATACTGATAGTGAATTCTTGTGCCTCTTCTTCCAAAACCTGTCCATAGACGTTTAGCAAATGACAAGTACACCAATTATATGTAAGGCGCACCGGCTCCAGCCCTTCGATTAGCTTCTGAGGTCCCTTGTGATCCTTGAGGTGCTCCACGACAAACATAACGAGGTCGTCATCCTCTAGTTCACCAAGATAGTTTACCATTTGGCGACGTATCAATGGCTCTAACTTGCGGTCAATCATGGGCTATGGCACATATTAGCAGGTAACTTGTACACGAAAAACCCAATCCTTACATCTGAAACGCCATCCCACCTGACTTTCGCCTTGAATAGTGCCTCCTTGTTGTGGGGTACAGACTCCTTGATCATCTGGAGGCGTTCTTTGGCCTTCTCGCCCTCGGTGGCGCTGAAGTCAAGCTTAACGAGTGGTACTTTCCGCTTCTTGATACCCTCCTCCTCCTCCTCTTCCTGCCCAAACACAGTCGGTTTCGTGTCCTTGGGAATGGGTTCTGCCTTGACAGGCGGGGGGTTTAGTGACACGCTAAGCTTGACTGGCGCACCGTCATCAAGAAGCATGCCTGCTTTCCGCTGCTCTTCGGCGAGAGCTTGCATGTCCTCCATCTGGCGTGCGAGGAATTTCTCAGACTCAACACGAAGATTCTCTGTTTCACGCTCTTCGTAGATACGGGACTCAGCATCCGTTGCTTCCTCTGCAGTCAGCCTACGGGAACGAGTCTGTCTCCACCGCGCTCTGACATAGACTATAAGCAAAATCACAGAGCACAAACATATAAGCGCACCTGTCGACGTAAAACAATTCATCACTTTCGTCATCATCCCAAACATCCAGACGAGCTTGCATCTCGACACGATCCCGCTCTTCTGCCTCTTTGATTGCGGTCTGACGAGCTATCGATCGCTCCAGAGCTGCTATACGAGTGCGCTCTCGGGGCTCGTAGCGACGTTCGCGCTAGATCGTGAGGATTAGCATGATGATTCTGCATCTGACGAGATAACTAATGTAACTTACGTCCCGGAAGGAAACCTCTTCGTCTCGCCGTCTGGCTTCCTTGCGGTCCTTTTCAAGTTCCTCGTCTGTCTTCCCGCTCTTGCCCGGCATACTCCGATCATCAGACCCCATTGCAGCGGCGCCATCCTCGGCTTTTACAAACCCCACAGGTTTGTTGTATCCCTGAGCATCCTTTCCGCGAGGGGCAGGTTTACCAGGAACACCCTGTGGTAACTGTGGGGTTTGTGGCTTTCCCCACTCGCGGACTTTCGGTCCGCTCGGGGTAGGTGCAAGCTGAGGCATGGCGTCACGAACGTCACGCAACTTTTCCCTTTCCCGCTTTGCGGCTCGTTCACGAAATTGGGCGATTTCAGATATGACAAGACCACGCTGCGTCTCAGGAAGATCGGCCTCTTGAAGATCGTGTAGATGTGGTGGAATGACGTATTTCTCTTTGTCAAGAAGACCGCTGTTGGCTGCTTCTTGTGATTGTTGATTGATCTCGGCTACCAATTCGTCAACCTTGATTTTTGCTTGTTGCGACATTATCTCATCAGCCTAAACGCATCGCTCGTTAGCTCATCGAGGTCAGGTATGGAGAGTGGGGAATAATTACATCAGTCTTCATTTTTTGTGCAGAGTAAGCATCGAGAAAAAGCTTCGTCTTTTCATCGGCTTTGATCTAGATATTCGACGTAGGCTTGAAGGGAGAATTAGATATAAAGCACGACGCACCAGCAATTTCTTGTTCGCGCACCCATCCTCAAGTGCCGGTAACTCAACACCCTGCAAAAGAGCAAGACATCGTAACGCAGAGTCAGGATCTTCGAACTCAGCAAATCCAAAACCCTGCGGCTTGTTCGCAGGGGTGATGAGTCGTTTGAAGGACTTGACAGGACCGCACGCCTGGGAAGCCGCTGTAAGCGATCGACATGAGAGGATTTAGACAAGTGATCCTTACCACAAGAAGTCTATTCAAAAAGCTATCTGTGACACCACCAGATATTGAGCCAACGAACAGGGACGTCAGTTTCTGTGCTTGAGGAGGGACAAAGCCCTGGTGAAGCATTTGTTGCTGCTGTGCGAGAGCCGACATTGAGGGCCCCTGGCCGTATGATGGCAAAGGTGGACGCAGACCAAGTCCTAACCGATTTGGAATGGGTTGCATTTTGATTGAGAATATATCTTGAAGAACCTCGCAATTGATTCTTTAGAAGAGTCAGAAAGAGACTCTGTCAAAAAATAAAATCAAGGCGCACAAATGAGATACTATAAGCGTTCTTAAAAACAGTCAGAACAGGAAAAGTAAAGCAGATGAAGACAGAGCTCAAGGCAAGATTGCAACTGGTGGATGTCACTGGTAAGTAAGCGCTCGTCGTGGTTCGCGTGCAAGTGCAGCACCCGACGTTTCTCACGCTCCTTCATCTGCAAATCTCAGAGTTTTCTACATCACGTCCTGCTTGAGCAAGTCACAAGCGCGATGGTTCTATTCTTCACTTCCACTGGTAAGCCCTTCTGACAGATCCAGTCGCATTCATACTGATATCTGATACAGTGGTTGATCCGCCAGCAATAGTTTACATGGGCAAGGACAAAGTCGAGAGTGAGCCTAGCAATACTCATCACACAACGCACTGAAGTTCACCATCTCAGATCAGATGAAGATTTGATCAAATATGCATGGCCTCAGGATGTGTGGTTTCACGTCGATAAGCTGTCCTCAGCGCACGTCTATCTTCGCATGCCACCGACCATGACGTACGACAGTATTCCTCAGGCGCTTTTAACCGATTGTGCGCAGCTAGTAAAAGCTAATTCGATCGAAGGTTCGTGAGCATGTTCAGGTCATTTACCACCAGATGATCAATCTTGAATTTGTAGGAAATAAGAAAGACAACCTTACCATAATTTTTACTCCCGGGAGTAACCTCAAGGTGGGCCTACCACAATGCACATACTGGGCGCCTACCTGAAGATGTTCATACCAGAAATCTGGAGACATGGCCGTCGGTCAGGTGTCATTTCATAGTGACAAACAAGTGCGTGCGCCTTTGTCTTTCGATCGACGCTGCCAACTGAATGTTGTTGATTTCAGGTCAAAAGAGGTTCTCGGGTTCTCCATTCAATCATTTTTGTGGCTCAATATCCCCTCAGTTCACGTCCCAAAGCGAGAAAATGTAATCGTAAACCGTCTCAACAAGACAAAAGTCGAGAGGGATGTAGATCATGAGCAAGAGCGCGTAGACCGCATCAAGAAAGAAAATGCAGAGAAAAGAGCTGCAGCTGCTCAAATGGTTTGCTTCACATTATCTCACTTCCAAATCAAACACTAATTTAAGAATTGTAGAAAAAAGCTGAAGCAGAGCTTGCTAAGACTAGAGAAGCGGAGAAGGCTGCCCGCTCGTATGATTTATTATTCGAAGTTGAGGAGGATCCTGATGCACCGAAGCTTACTGGGAAAGCTATCGAAGAGGACTTCATGTAATTGAACAAACTTGATCCAAGTGCCTGTCGATGATATTGTGCTCGATGTCTAATTTTGATTTTTGAGCCCGTTGTATAACCGTATGGACTTATATATAAGACAAATTACCTCCTGTGCCAAAATCGGTAATCGGATAGTTTTGGGTCCTCCTTTCCATCTGGCGCAAATCTGGCGCCTGCCTAGACTCAACCAAAAAAAACCATGACCATACGTTTTGCCGCAGCCACGATCCATACAACAGGGGAGGACGTAGACGATCAATCAGTATCATCTGAATCAGACTCAGATTACGCCGAGGAAGACAACAACTTTGAAGACTGGGTATCAGATCAAGCACAAAATCAGTCTTGCCGGTCACTCTTCGAAGACAAGGCCTTTTCTTCAGCTGCTGCTGCTCGTGCACACGATAAGGATGTTCATAACTTTGACTTGCGCACCATAAGCGCGAAACTGGGTTAGTGTTTAAGTTATCGTGGATTTTCAATCAGTATTAATGATCAAGTCTAGAACTGGACCTTCATCAGCGCCTACGATTAATCAACTTCATCAGAAAACATGTATGACTTTATTCGATCTCTCACGTGTCGTCGACTGACACACAACTTCAGGCACCTACACCAGAGGACATCAGGAACCTAACAGGGGCAGAGACTTTCTTCTCTTCAGATGAGTACTTGATCCCACAGATTGAAGATGATCCACTACTTCGTATGTATCATCACGTCTCCCCATCTTTGATATATGTTCAATCATTCACAGAACTAGAAATGGATGACTGGTCAGACGATGAAGACCTCTCCAGCACCGACCAACGCCCAGCGCCACCCGCTGATCTACCAAGCGCGCTTCGGCAGATGCAGCTCCTCGAAAGGAAGCTTGCACAGGCTCATCGGGATATGGCAGAATACCGCTCACTCGTCGGTCAACAGTTCGACGCGGGGCGTTTTGCAGAGATCATCAACGAACCGGTTCCTTCATCTGCAGGACCGTTGCCGCGAGACGACGACACCCATTATTTCTCCAGCTACTGTGAAAATGGTGCGTGATTTTGCAGGAGCTAACAGTATTTCAAGATCTCATACATTGTGAAAAGACATCCACGCTGTTATGATCCAGGACAAAGTCCGCACCTCCACCTACGCGTCGTTCATCCTCACGAACCCCATCTTATTCCGCGATGCTGTCGTACTCGATGTCGGATGCGGCACCGGAATACTCTCCCTCCTCGCCGCCAAGTCAGGGGCAAAGCACGTTTACGCAGTCGATGCAAGCGACATCGCCGAGAGGGCTGAACAGATCGTCAAAGCAAACGGGCTAGAAAATGTCATCACGTAAGAGCATCTGTTGGTTCTCCCTGCCCATCCTGCATGATTGATCACGCAAACGCAGCGTGATTCGCGGAAAAGTTGAAGAGATATCCCTTCCGGATGGTGTTGAGCATGTTGACATTATCATCTCTGAATGGATGGGCTACGCATTGCTCTATGAGTCCATGCTCGACTCTGTGCTGCAAGCGCGCGACAGATTCTTGAAACCAGAGGGAGGCGTGATGGCCCCAAGCCAGTGCAGGATAATGTTCGGGCTTTGTGAGGGTAGTGAAATCTTGAAGGAACGTGTAGGATTCTGGAGTGATGTTTACGGTGTGTAATGCTCTAATCTGCCGCATTACATTACTCTCAAATCCGTCGCAGGCTTCGATTTGTCGGTCATGGCAAGCGATGTTTATAAGGAGGCGATCGTCGACGTCGTCGGGCCCGAATCAATGGCGAGCGAACCTTATTTCCTCAAGGACCTTCACCTAAAAGACATCACAACCCGCCAACTCGACTTCACTTCTCAATTCACCCTCGTCTCAACCACCCCGAAACGCACCAAAATCCACGCGTTTGTACTGTATTTCGACACGTTTTTCACGACGACGGGCGAACCAGTCCCTCCTGAAGTGCCCGTCAGAGTTACGAAGGAGGGTGATGTGACACTCGCTGAGGTGTGGCCCGTGGGTGGGAAGGCACCCCCGCAACGCCGTGCAAGTATGGGTTCCGGCCTCAAGCAAAAGGAGGATAAGAGAGTGATAAGTTTTAGCACGGGACCTCGTAGCCAGCCTACGCACTGGAAGCAAACAATCTTCCTGTTAAGAGATCCGATTCATGCAGAAGACGGTACGTTGCACATCTCCACTCTGAATCTAGATGGCTCAGCCTCGGTGAATACAGGCACCATTGTGACGGGGTCGTTCTATTGCAAGAAAAGCGCTACTAATTCTCGCGAACTTGATGTGGAAATCCATTATTCTGTGAGACAGAATGCTGAGACGACGACAGTTGGAGATACTGTCGTTCAGATATATAAAGTACGATGATATTCGTTGATTGCTGTAAAATAATGTATACACCGATCTGCTGTCTGTAGATAGCCCCAAGTTTGTTGCTTACTAGCACAAAGTACATCACCTTCGAGTTCGACGTTTCGCCCACCGGTGACCCTGGAGTCTGGAGAGATGCTTGCATCAAGGAATTATTGCTTAGTAGCAGAGTCGACTAGAATGTGACGATCACAGCTATAGACTGCGGTGTGGTTCGAGCTGTTTTGGTCGTGCTCAGAGTTGATGGTTAAATCGATATATCGTGCACAGAGAGATGGTGAATTACCTATTCCCACGAGTGGGTCAAACTTAAAGACATGGGCCGTGCTAATTCATTCAGTGAGAGAAACCCCTTGATGTCATGCAAATACCAGGACCTGTGGAAACAAGTCGTGGCCAAACAACGAGAAACACTAAGAGACACGCGAACAAAACAGAAACACGTTCTGGATTGCGAGACGAAGACGACGGTAAGGTATATGCTAAGGAACAAGTGTCTACCGAGTGCAATGAACCATGTGTGTGTGCGTACGTAAGCCACCAGGCTTACAACCTGACGGCGCTGGTCCCTGGGGCAACATGAATACGTCACGATACAGATCATCAAACACAAAAAAGGAACATGAAACTGATTACGCCTTTCGCAAACTATTCTCTCACATGCTATGGCTTCACTTAATTGTCGGTCAAGTACCAAAGCTGGCGCCTGTCACCGTTATCTGGGACAGCAAGTGTGATCTACCAAATACGAATTGTGAGTGATTCTGCCCGGCACATAATGAGCTTAGAGGTATACCTGAGTGGCATCAGCAACATTGTTGAGGACGCAAACCAAGTCCCCCTCCTGGCCTTTGATCCTGCGCGTACATGAGTGACTCATGTAACGAGTAATCAGTCGCATCACTCACATGTATTGTCCCATGTGGTTCTGTTTGACAAGCGTCCACTTCGTGGCGATGAGGCTGCCGACGACCCCTGAGTTCTGTAAATTCAAAGATACGTCACAGCGGTACATAGAGGTAGCAAACATGCAGTTCTTACAAGAGTCTCTGGCTTAGCCCTCATATATAACCCGGTTCCGTTGTTGGTCAATCTGACGGTGATGTTGTTGCCTTCCGCATCACTCTGGAGGACTTGTACGAACCACTACACTGATTATGAGCGTGTACACTCTGAGTCAAGAAACGAATACCAACACGCTGGGCCTGGTTTGTGCCTTGGGTGTCGGAGGCATATCCGATGACAGGAGTGCCTTCGGCGCTCCCGCTGTGTTTCAAGTCAATGACCTTGTTGGAATACATGACGTTAAAGATCTTGCGAGTGCCGCTCTGCATGGTAAGGAGGTTGATGAGTAGTGGATATGGCTCGAGTGTTCGCGTTGCTTCAAGTGATGAGGCTTGGAAGGTGACCACCAAACACAACAACCTTTATATGCAGGGGAAAGGCTGTTAGTTCAATGTATCCAAATATGACAATTGACGCACTAATGCGGGGTTGATCTTGGGTGCCAGAATCGAGTGATACGTGCACCATTGGCACGCTAGAGTGGAGGTGATTTACATATCATTTTTGGGAGAGATATCAGATAGCCTTCTTGGTGAAAAAATAGCCCGGTGAACAGTAGATGTGTTCGCTCTCGGCTGTACACGCACAACCGGTAGCTGCGTCAAGAATGAGACCCGCAAGTGAATTCAAGTATTACTAATAGTTGTTTTGACGTGTTTATCTACCATGTCACAGACATGAACTCGAGTTGAGATTGAATATCATCATGCAAGCATCAAGCAAGCACCTTGTGCTTGACTACATAAACGACAGCCAACGGAAATAGTTAAAATATGGCCGAATTCACAGCAGCCATGATACCACTACTCGCTATCGTGACAAGGACCGGGTAGAAATTTGTTGATTTTTTCGGAGCACTGTCCGCCTTACATTATTGATCCCCCTCATATAGTAGCATGACGCTCGAAGAGCAAGCATGAATACCAACACGTGAACCTAGAGAAGAGTGCTTTCCATGTGGTTCATCACAGCTGTGGCCAAGAATTCTACCTAATCTGAAACATTGACGGGTGACTCTCCCCCTTTTCTCCCTAACTAATGTTACCTCCACAGTACCAGCAGTGAACGAGGAACATGGAAAATCCCACACCCTTCCCAAATTCTGCTAGGAGTTTGCGAAAGTCAAGGTTAAATTTCATCGACTCACGCCAAAAATGATCCTCAGAGGAAATGATATACCGTGACTGGTCAACTAGAGAGAAGTCTTGCCGCGGTAGTTTTCTTAGCTTCTTGATCCTCTGCCGTCTAGGCTAATCGTCTTCACAGGTACCCGAGTTATATTTCTACTGAAGTTATTGAGAAACGTTCTTTAGTTCGCTTAGGAACCATACATAAATCCCCTCAAACACATCGATGGTGCACATAGTACTCGATTCTGACTCTCCGGTAGTCGGGTACATTGTCCATGCGAGTGCGGGTTCTGCATTTTTCTGATCCAGCCAGCTTTCAATCAACCATTTTTCAACCATTTCCGCAAGTAGATGTTTCCAGTCAGGGCCGCGGTATCTGACCGTCCGCTCCACGTGAGTGGGCTGTCTGTGTGCCTGTAGCGGTCACTCAAAAACAAAAGCTCGCTGCTCTCTAATCCACTTCAATAATGAGTTCTGTCGAACATCAATATCCCGTGATTGGTTGCAAGGGCACTAGAGGCATATTCGATCGCTTGCCTGTCGAAGCTCTGGACTCGGAGAAGGACGATCCTTATTTATTTGCATTGTTTATCCTTGCCTCTGCCGCAATTCAACAGTGTCCCAATGTTCTCCAAGTCATGGAAGTAGTACGTGTTTAGCTAAGTACGATGGAAATGATCAAATACCTCCGAATCTGGCAGGAACAGGATCGGTATCTTTCTTGTGAGTGACGCTATGGTCAGTTGAGGTCATGCTTCTTGAGGTTTGCTCCACTCAATTGTTTTGTAGCAATCCACAAGAAACACCGTTGATTGATTGACAAACATCATCAGGGCTGGAGCGTTGGAAGCCCGCATGAATGTGAAGTGTGTGTCAAGCCTGAGGCTGCCAAAAAAAACTGCGCTTCCCTTCAGTACTTCAGTTCCCGTGCGTGCTAAGTCATTTCCCACCCATATTAGGACGACTTACGACTGAATCCCTCAAGTGGCTTTATTGGAGTGGTGCTATAACGAGTATTGGATAGAAAGCGGGTATGAACTCAAGGGGAAATCATACTCTTAGACACATGCATTGGGTTGGACGATGTCTCGACGCAAATACTCACTAGATGTCTTTAAGCAATTCGGAGACATGCGCAAGTTTACAACGCACAATTCCCTCCAGACGGGCCACTCCAACTATCCAGAACGGAACGAGGAGACTACTGGACCTCTTCTCAAGCTCGATTTCTACATTCAGACGCCTACCCAAAGTGTATGTAGCCATCTTGTTCATGGGATGATACAAGCTCAGTCAGATTATTTGTATCATGAGTTTGCACATAAACCATGGCGCAACAGGTGGCGGCGCCTGCTTCGACGCAACTTCCTTTTCCAGAGAACTCAAAGGGGCATTCTGTCGTGCTAGTTGACTACATCGTTATTCCTGAATATCGCATATTTGATGTGTTTGTAAAACGTCACGAGCATGCTTTCAATAGCTCCTACTCATTCCACCCGCATTGATCGAGAGTATCATGAAATCAAATGCCGACTGCGAAACGGCGGCTACATTCGACCAGACACTCGCTCGCACCAAGGGGAAATCATATGCAACTGGTAGCACCACGATGGCATCTTCAGCGTAACCTTGATTTGGGTGATTCTCTAAACATGACGTTTTACTTAAAACGACTCACCTCAGTGCGGCGTAATGCAGCAGCTTTGGGTCTTGTTCGCAAACATCGTGAAGCTGTGAAATTACACCGGTGGCAAGATAGGCTTCTACATCTTGTACTTTCGTGAGCTATATGAGTTCTGTCGCACGTTCTGTCCGTATAGCCTAACACAATCCAGCCACAGTGCTTGCCATGAGAGGTTCCGCCTAATCAAATCACACTGCGTCTAACCCTCATGTTCTGTGCCTGCACGAGACTAGTACCGAGATCATTGGATAAAGTTACAAGTTCAGGTCGTCTAATAATACATTTCTTTCAAGCGCTGATTGACATATTCCCCGGCTAATACAGGCCCATATCTCGCGGGTCGCTCGGCAGATACACAACTTGCAATAGGCTGTTCAACTATCTCAATTGCTGAGTATTCAGCCAATAAACAAGCACGAACCTCTATGTTGACATCGTAATCAGTGCCGAAGAATAAGGGAATAGAATATCGGTCAACGCCATTCCTATTGACAGCCCTGTGGACCGTAGACTTGAAAATATCATCTAAAAATTGAACGCTAAGGTGATGTCATGGTATAGTGCGAAAGACGTACTTGTCCACCGAGTAAATTGGTCACCCAGGCTTGTACAAGATAATCAGCTATTGAAATATTGAAATATAGCAGGCCTAATCACTTAATAACTAGAGTTCCATCAATGGGTGGGGCTTCGATCCATTGCTTCTTGGAATTTAGGACTTGCAGCGCTTGGATTCCTGGCTGTTGCCAAAGTATCGTGAAACACTGCAACACAATGAACACATATCATGGTAGAGTTCCGAGGCAATTTAATCGTACCTCAAAGCTAAGTGTTTACAAGACATCAGTATGGTGAACGAAGAAATTTAGCAACAAATCACACACTCCGTGTGGGCACCGATGCCGACGATACGATCGTCTGCAGGACCTGTTTGTGGGGGATAGTGTAATGTGTTCATAATGGCAGCCGAGTTCTTCGTCTACAAGACCTTCAATAAGAGTCCGAAGATCACACAGCATTCATTGTAACGTCACTGCACCTTGTCGTCAAAATACCTCTCTGGCAAATCCAAAGATAGGGCGAACAGTGGGAAAAGTATCTTTCCCACAGCTACTGCCGCATGGCTACCGAAGCTATAAGTTGAAATATCACCAATTAAGAAGTACCCACTAGTATTTCAACATGCCTTCTCTATACCCTTCGGGGCGCTCAGGCCATACATTAGCGCCCGCCATGGCACCATCATTTGCTCGCTTCTCGTCATCGGCCTTGGCCTCGAGCTCCTCCCAGCCAATTTGGAACCCCTCGTGCAGGTCGCCTCTGTTTCCGGGTTCAATATTGGCATCGAGTAGTGGTGTGTATCCTTTGAAGTTGGCGACGGTCTTGTGGTTGAGCTAGTATGCAAAAATGCTTGTCGATTAGTAATTGTGAACAGAGATGAAAGCTTCGTGATCAACACCTTAAGCTTTTCCTCTGTTGGAAGCTTGAAGTACTCCTTGTTGACTTTAAGGATGTTGTATATATATTCCGGTGGTATCCCATGGTTCTTGACTGCCAGTAAATGTATGTTGGCCGAAACGTTGCAGAAGAGTTATTTCTAGGCATCTACAGATGCAGCTTACCATAGAAAAACCCCACGTTCATACATGCATCGCGTATCTGATACGCAAGGGCTTTCCTCTCGCTCTCGTCAGGACTCGTTGCATGGGAAAGATTGCTGGAGTGAAGACAGCAAATTAGTGCTTGGCAAGTAATATTAACTAGCAAACAGACATTATGGGTATGTCTTGAAAAGCACCATCGATGACGGACGCCGACTCTGCTAAAGACATGATTGACGAAGAAGGCTGAGAAGGAAGATAGAGGGGTTTTCCCACATCGATGCGTTCCGAACGAGATAAGATAATGTTTGTACATGCACCAAAATCTGCATCCGGAATGTTCCCTTACTACAATTTACTTTAGTCTCCCCTAGCCAGACTATATAGAAGGAAGACAGTCGTTCCTTCTTGATTATGAATTTACTTATTATACATGGCTTTCAATCGTTGTCTCACATACTCTCCAGCGGTGATGGCCGGGTATGCTGCTGGTCTTTCAGTTGTTACGCAGGTGTGGATTGGCTGTGATGTATAGAATGAGGCCCATCAAATAGAGTGAAACAATATTTAGTTGACTAGCCTCAATGTTAACCTCGTAGTCTGTGCCGAAGAATAGTGCGATGGAGTACCGATCAACAATGTTCTTGTTGGCGGCTCGATGCACGGTAGACTTGAAAATGTCATCTGTACAACGTGGTCGGCATCCTGTGTAAATCACCAAGGACAATGGGTCTACGCACTTGTCCAACGTGCAAACTGATCTCCAAGACTGATAGTCCAGTGTTAGTGACCAAATCAATAGATGTATACAGTAAGCACGCGAAAACTCCATACTTGATAACGAGGGTTCCTGGTAGCGGTGGTACATTGATCCATTGTTCACGAGAGTTCAAAACTTGGAGAGCCTCCAGCCCTGTTTGTTGCCAGAGAATCGTGAAACACTGCGAAATGTTCATTATATTACTATATTACGAGCTCAGACATTTAGACTCACCACAAAACTATCAGACCCGAATGGTGTCAAGATCATGTATTGAGATTGTTTCAAAACAACTCACTCGGTATGAGCTCCGATTCCCAGTATTTTTTCGTCTGCAGCATCTGGCTGAGGCGGATAGTGGAGGGTACGCATGGTAGCGGCCGAATAGACGGTCTATTTATATAAACTATAATGACCTGTGCTAAACACACAAAGCCGTGCAGACACCTACCTTGTCGTTAAAATACGTTTCGGGCAGGCCAAGCGCCAGCGCAAAAAGACAAAACAGCTTCTTTCCGACGGCAAGGGCAGCGTGACTGTAAGACTGCATCGTGAGTTTCTGATGTCTCGACAAGCGATCATCAACTCGACTAATAATCCATGCATGCGGTTCTAAAATCCTCAGGTGTATCCGGCCAGACATTTGCACCTGCCATTACTCCATCGCGAGAAGCACATTGAATAACTGGATCCCGAGATTTCTCTTCCCAGCCGATGCGAAAACCCTCATGTAAGTCACCTTTGTTCCCTGGTTGGATGTTCGCTTCCATTGGAGGACTATAGCCTTTGAAATTTGGTACAGTTTTATGGTGAAGCTGGTCATGGATGTTTCATGCCGTCAGTCAAGTGCAGCATTCAGATAGACACACTTTCATCTTCTCCTCAGCTGGAAGCGAATAGTATTCCTGGTTCACTTTCAGGACTTCGTCGAGACAATGCTGTGCTATGCCATGGTTCTTGACTGGAGTTAACATTATAAAATGTGAGATGGACAGACACCAGGCTGTGCGTACTATAAAAGAATCCAACATCCATACATGCCATTCGAATTTGTTGCGCCAGGGCACGTCGTAGAGCTTCATCTTCGCTATATGCACCCTCCAGATCACTGCAATGGGTTGAAGCACTGTCAAGTTTGGAGAGAAATATGGATGTCATCGTACATGATTGGAACACTTTGGAATGCCCCACCAGGCGCGTGGCAAGACATGATTCAGGACTCGGGTCGGGGTTCTTGGCCGCAGTACAGAGAGACCTTATCGAAAGTTGAAGTTGCCAGCAACTGCTAAGTTACATAATAAGTCCAAATTAAACTATTACGTAACTGCATAGCATCGGAAATTTCTATCCCTTTGCCCACCCGATGAACTGGCAGCACACCCTTTCTACTTATGACCTCCTTGTGTTTTGCTACTGCGAATGTCTTCCACTGAACGCTCGCTGATTGGCTCTGTATTTGAACGCAAGACATCTACAACCCAAAACCTACCCTCTCCAAGATTTGCAAAACCTCCTGGCTCAGGTTTTCCAGCTGTTCAGCACAGGTCAAAAAGCGCATTTGCTCGCGCCAAAGAAGAGGGAAAGAGCACTAGCAATGCCAGGCCTACAACTGTACCTCTCGTAATTCCTGCGCGTCCCGTCGAACAATTTCGGTCTCGAGATTTCGAGGTGGATTCACGTACCGCCGATGATGTTATGCGTCAACAGATTAGTGAAGAGAATGCGCGTCGAGTGGACAATATGACTGAAGAGGAGCGAGAACAAGAGAGACGCGAGGTATTAGAGCAACTGGGAAGTGGTGCTGGTGACCTTCTGGAGCGTGTACGCGCTGCAAGATCGAGGAATAAAACGAAGGCTCTCGCTATAGCTGAGGGTATACTTGTACAAAATGAGCAGGCTCCAGCGGTCTCGCGCGAAATTCCCATTGTTTCTCCGCTACCAGGTCTTGCTACCAGACGTAACCTTTCAAGAGTCAAGAGCCTGGAAGATTTCGGGAAAAGAGGCACGTCACTCCCCGGATTTGATGGGTATTTTGACACGAAAGCTGCATATTAGCTCCCCCAATCCTGGTGAAAAGCAGCACTAGGCCTTCGTCACCCAGTAAGGCTAGCCGTCAGCTTCGCTTTGCGGCGTTGACGCCTGCTGATGTCTACGTATATGAGTCTGCCCCAGTATCTCCCAAACGAAAGGCCATTGCACTTCCTCCGCCTCCATATGCTCCAGACCCATCAATTATTTCTCTGAGTACCTTTAAAGAGAATGGTTTGCCGCGGAAGCGACCGCTATCTCCCGCAAGCCCCAGGGGTGACGACAGCTCTGAGCAAAAGAATACGGATGATATATCAGAGCCTGAAGAAGGCACTCCAGAATATATTCGGAGACGATATTTCCCAAATGCGCCTGCAGACAACCCATCTGTGTCTTGGATGGAACCTTCGTCGTCATCTCATTCGGAGCCTGTTTTGCTTCGCTTCGATCTGACTGGTGCTCCCATACCTGCCGAAATATCTGCCGCTCTGCCTTCTCATCTGGGCTTGCACCACCATGCAGATAGAGATCACGCGGGGTACACTCTTGATGATATATTTTTGCTGTCTCGCTCCACCGTCCCTGCGCAACGCACCACGATGCTCAATATCTTAGTCGGCGTCGTGCGCCGGTTGGGCATCCAAGCGAGGGACCCCCACTACGCAAACAAGGTTTCAGAACTTCAGGGGAAAGAGGAGGAACTACGAAAGCGTATTCTCGCTGCCGGACTCTCCGCGATGAATGAGAAGGGTGGCGTTGGTGTCCAGGCTATTGAGGTTGTCTGGGAGTGTATTGTCGGCTGGAACACCATGTTTGATGCTGAACGTGCCGAGTTAAACCTCGCTCCTGCTGTCATATCCACTTTGAAAATGCCCGACTTCCTCACCCAAGTCACAGAGCTCTTCACGCAAGCATACTTGTCCCCCGAATCCCTTGCCCAGCTTCTGTCCATTGTCTATCGGTTATCGCAAGAGTCGAACAGTATTGCTGAATCAATCATGAAGACACCTCTATTGCTCCCTGCCCTAATACAGACATTCTTGCTTACCCCTATACCGCCCCCTTCAGACACACCCCTGCCTAATCCTGTCGCTCTCCAGTGCCTCGTTGTCCTTGCTTCATCCTCTCGGACTAACGCTGTGGCACTATGTGGGCCAGCCGATGCCCTTCTTCGTTTTATTACGATTCTGCCTCCTACTTCGCCCTTCCCCGAGTCTCTTGCCATAAATCTTCTCATAGAAACCCTCCGCCTATACGCCGCCCTTGCCTCTTATGGCCTATATTCCCATATAGCGACATCAGCTGCTTCCTACTTTGCTTCTTTGTTCACCTACATCGTCTCATCTAACTCGAGACCGCTGAAAGTGGCATGGGCAGGGCCTTGTGGAAGCATGGATAGTCTGCGCAACGGATCCGCATCACACAACCCCGCCGCATGACATTTTGTGGAGCCAGGTGGCTAGCTGGGGCTGGGGTGCTGAGGTACTTCAGCTTCGCGAGGGAATAACGGAAGGGGAAGGGGAAGTATGTGCAGCCATCTGGGGTGCTTCATCTGCATGGCTTGAGGGCGCTCGGGTCAATGGCATCAGGGGAGGAGAGGGAGAACGTGCAAAAACCCTCGAGACAATCCATGACGGCTTTATCAAGGGAGTCGAACATAACGTTGTAACAGCTTCCCTAGAGGCTTTACGCTCTGAACTCACAAATATACACGACATGCCACTACAAGAGCGGTACCAACGCCTACAGCGTATTGGCATGCATACGCGCGTGCTTTCCTCGGTAGTCCGCCTCTGGCTGGCATGCACGTCCATCGCGAATACCGACGCGGACACTGCTGCTCCGATTAGTACCCCGCCATTTACCCTTCCTTTTGCTGAGCTATCGTCTTTTAGTGCGCATGTCGTCTCGCATTCCTTTTGGTCGCTGGTTACTAGGGGTGTCGAACAAGCTGCCTGCAAGCACCTGGCGACATTTCTGGCGTATTTCCACAGACTATCACGACATATCCCAGGGACCTCACCTGATCTTTGGGTTGCACAGGGCGTGACAATCCTCGAAAGGCAGCTCCCTGGAGAAGAAGAGCACGCTTTTTATATGCTTGAGGCTATTTTAGCAATCCTCACGCCACAGTTTCTAGGCGCAATGGCACCCCCTAGCATTTGGGAGAAGGGCGGATGGAGCGTCCTCAAGCCTTTTCTGGACTATGCAATTCGCCCGAACCAGGAGGTATACATTGCCCCCAGCGACGTCACACCAGAGTCGATCATGCGGTGCACAACTCTTCGCCTTCCGTCGTCCAGCTCCTCATCCTCTGTTCCTGACGAGCATCGCCCCTCTGGCCTTCCGTTGCCTCATGTGTGGTTTATCTCACCAATTGACCATCTTCTCCGGTCCGGGTCTTCGCCCGTTTTCAAGGCACTTCCTTCATCGTGGGACGCATCAGAAGTTGACGTCGTTCGCACATCGCTGCTGCTTGCCAAGGCTACGCAAGAAATTGTTGTACGATATAGCTTAAGCCAGTTCGCCCTGAAGCGCTCGGAGATGATTTTTGCTTGCATGAAAGTGTTCATGCTCGAACACGGCCAACAACAGGAACATCCCTCACTAGCAACAGGAGACGAAGAAGAAGTGTTTCGAGACCCTATTGTTACGAAATTAATGTCTGACCTTCTGGCACCGTTCACCCTCAGGTGCTGCCTCCGCTTTCCCGCACTTCTCCAAATTGCCTGATATTGATCTTGATCAGGCCTCACTGCCATTCCTCGGATCGGGCATACCTTTTTACCAGTTTTACACAGATTTCTTGGCACTATACGATGCTATCTCATTCTCACACCCGATCCTTCGCATCCCTTCTTCTTCCACCTCTTGCGCTAACTTATCCCATTGACTATCGTCGGATACTATGGGCAGACTTCGCGCATGTGCTGCGTACAGTGCGCACCCCTGTGGATCAGGTCATCGCAAGGATCTTAGGGATTTTCTGTACCCGGTCGAGAGAGGTGAAATAATCGGAAAATATGTCGGTCCGCTTCTCCAAGGATCAGTGGATGGATTCCTGCGCCTTGTTGCGGTACACCATGTAGCGTGCAATATTTGGCCCGATCTTCGGTACCAAGGAAGTTGGGGCTGAGCAAGAGGATGTAGCCAAGAAGCTGTTGAAGATGATAGTAGGAGAAAGGAGAGGGACGCGCTGTGCGTGAGGTGCTGAGGTACCGACAGGTTCGTGAAGAATCGGTTATCTATCCCCCAGCTTGCTTTGAAACAAGTGGGGAGTGGATAGCGGACCGAGCAGAATTCGCTCAGCAGGCGCTGGGCGGCGAGTTGCATGAAAGACTCCAGGGCGTGTTTTATGGCTCGTAGTGTGAGTTCTTCGATGTTTATACATCGCTGTTGCGTATTCTAACGACTGGATAGAACATTGGATATTCAAATGCGGTGGCTAAATATTCGAGTTATATCTCGGTTGCCCGTGTACTATCTATCACAACGATAAAACTCTGATAACTTACAGCAGACCGTTGGGAATTCCTGACGCAGGTGACGGATTGTGGTGGTAGGATCGTTGCTTGGGAAGAACGTCCATCGTGCGATTTCCAGGTCAACGCACCAAAATAACACAAGTTGTCATACTTGTTCTTTGATGATCATGATGAGCGCTCTGTGCTGAGCGCATCTCCAGATTCAAAAGTCGGCGTCAAATGATGGCTTTGAGAGCATTGAGGTGGGCATGCTTTGCTGCAAGTTGTGTGTATCATGGCTTTATTTGACGTCTAACCACTTCAGAGATACCGTACATCCAAAACAGTGTATGATGTCACGCATTTCCAGTCGAGGACATTCGGCGTGATAACTTGGTTACCATGCGAAGCTTAGGCACCATTGTGGTGTTCTTGGATCTAATTCTGTTCCCATCCGCTAGCTTCGGCGCGGGATGCCATATTAGAATGCCACATTAAAACAGACTTTGACTCGGGCTATGTGAAGCAGAGCGAAATCAGACGCTATGCATAGAAGAAGATATTCAAATTGAACAGCCTGCTGGGCCATCTCATTTGGGGATTCGGTGGGGATAAAGAATCATACGTGACTGATTCTTGTATATTAGATGATCTAGATCTATACAGGATGCAGTGAGTGCTGGATCAAGCCTAGCCCAAGTACTGAGCGAAGTCCTAGGTGGAATCCTTTATTCAAAGTAGAGGACTCCGCTGATGATCAATTTGGCAACCAATCATCGATGCATCATCGGCCCAGACAGCAACATGATCATTATTAACAACACGAGTTAATTTTTCGTAACCCCGCAGTCCGAAGCAATTATCTATGGCCCCGGTGCACAGCTCATGCTCATAAGGGATAAAAAGGTGTGCACGAAAGCCCTTCTTTACCCCTCAAACGAATGCAAATGGACTCCTACTATTCAGCTGACGATGTCGCAAAGGCAAAGGGTCTGCAGTTCTTAGCGGTGCGTCGTTTTTTCTTACTGATATGAGGAGGGTAATGTAAGAACAGATATACTGCTACCAGTATACATCCGGTGCGTACTACTGTCTGAACTCTTCTTGGATCCCAGGCTTAACCCGACAGCTCAGCGTCGATGACTACATTCTGGGTAGGATCACCAAAACTATTCCCGTCTGCTGCTAGACTTCCTGATCCAGTTATATGGTTATGTTTGTTCACTTCACGAAGAGGTATTGCCGCCTGGTTCGTCATATCTCAAATTTTATATTGATTATGGTATGCTCTTCGAAGTGGACGTTCCTGCGTCTATCGCGCTGGACTAAGGTAAAAGCCCTTTACATTATTACACGGTATATCCCCTTCCTCGTCCTCATCACGGACATATATCGTGCGTTCAGCTCCAGCACACATCCCGCTGATTATGTTGACATATTGCCCTTCAGAATTTTTCGCGCCGAACGAAACCATCAATGTGTGTGAACGTGAAGGCTGGCCCCACTGATGAATGCTTACTGTCTCCCGCATAACTTCGCCAGAGATGCCGGATGGTGATTAATATCTACGCATGTACGTGCACGGTACATGCTGCATGCACATTCTTTCCGAACGTTCATCTGTCTTCTCACAGGTTTGAGCACCATATCAGTCGTTTGCTCCGAGTGTATCTCTCCTTTTCCTGCGATATACACGTGCTCCTGATCCAATTCATCTAGTATTTTTTGTGCTCAGAACTTATGCGCTCTGGAACAACAATAGAATCCTACTTGCAGTCATGTTGTCCGCCCTTTTCGTGAGTGCCCTTAGCCTCACCGCACTCCAAGCTCGTGATAGATGCAGTACAGGCTGGGACAGCTGCAAGCCTCATCATTGATATCCTCACTATCGGCACCTCACATGGTTTGTGCCTATCTCTTTTTACCACTATTAATCGCGCATATTCACTCCGCTTTCACAGTCACGATTAGCACGATCCCAAGAATCACAGGCTGCTATCGGACCTCGTCCGGTGTCCAAATTTCTGTAACGTATCTTCTCTTGCTTGCGTATCAACTAGGTTTGTCACCGGAAACACACGAAAACAGGAAGCGCGCGCTGATTGATGTCCTCCCCAGGGCTCTTCTCCCTCACGATTATACGTGCCATACAGAACTGGCGAGTGGTCAATGCCCCTTTGTACGACGTCGTGGTGAAACATAATATATTTTACCATACATGCGGTCTGCGTAAGTCACGATACACATGCTTCCGTGCTCATCGATGATGATCTTGGTTCGATAGTCCTCTCAGCCGTAAACGTCCTAATGCAGACGCTGTTTTCCCAAGTGCGTGAAATCCCAATACCTTTCGATATGATTTATTGATGTTCCGCACAACCAGACCGCATACCGCCTTGTTGGCGAAGTGTATGTTCCTCCTAATCCTGCTGCGAATTCCTAATAACAATGAACAGTCTCCAGTACTTTATCTTCGCGATCCTCGCCACACGCATGCACCTCTATCTCTGGCAAATCGAGCGGCAGACGCACGGCTTGATCACTGACACAGTGACACCCTCGTGCATATATCCTAGAATGTCATTTGCAGACCGCACGGTCACTGCGCGTGACGTCTCATCACGTAGCTTATTCGACGTCGTTGTGGAGTGAGATTGGACTGAATGAGATGGCTGTATCGTGGGGTGGGCTTGTTCGGGATCGGAGCGCGCTTAACTTATATTAGTAGGACTACTTTTTTTGTCGTGTTCATGAACAAATTTGGATGAAGTTGGTCTAGATCTATAATAAATTTCGAGTTTTCACTGTGATCCATCGCCAGCCTTCGAACGCAATTGCGTTAGGTGCAAGTCTGACTCTGAGGCTCCGAGTCGGACCGTGGGGTTTATGACGGCATGCGGGACATCACCCCATTAGCATGAACCTAGCTAAACATTTCGCACGATAATGATAGCTTAAGCTACTACTACTACATAGTTCGGCCAGTTCGCCCTGAAGCCCTCAGTAATGGTTTTTACTTGCATGAAGGCGCTCATGCTTGAACACGGCCAGCAGCAGGAACATCCCTTGCCAGCAACAGGAGACAAAGAAGAAGTGCTCCGTTGCAAAATTATTGTCTGACCTTCTGACACCGTTCGCCTTCGGTGCTGCCTTCGCTTTGCTGCACTCGTCCAAATTGCTTGATATATTGACCTGGATCAGGCCTCTCTGCCATTCCTCGGATCGGGAATGCCTGTTTACCAGTTTTACACAGATTTCCTGGCACTATACGACGCTATCCCATTCTCACATCCGACCTTCGCATCCCTTCTCCTTCCACCTCTTGCCCTCACCTTTCCCACTGACCATCGTCGGATATTATGGGCAGACTTCGCGCATGTGCTGTGTACTGACCAATGGATGGATTCCTGCGCCTTATTGCGGTACGCCACGTAGCGTGCACGGTGCAATAGCTAGCCCGATATTCGGTCCAAGGAAATTGTTGGGCCTGAGCAAGAGGATGTAGCCAAGAAGCTGTCAAAGATGATAGTGGAGAAAGGAGAGGGACGCGCTGTGCGTGAGGTACCGACAGATTCGTGAAGAAACGGTTATTTGCTTTGAAACAAGTGGGGAGTGGATAGCGGACCGAGCAGAATTTGCTCAGCAGGCGCTGTGCGGCGAGTTGCATGAAAGACTTCATGGCGCATTTTATGTGTAGTGTGAGTCTTTGATGTTTATACATCGCTGTAACGTATTCTAACGACTGGACAGAATATTGGAAGTTCAAATGCGGTTGTCATGCGCTATTTATCACACAATGACAAAATTCAGGTAACTTGCACCACACTATATAGGGATTCCTGATGCAGGTAATTCTTGAATTAATCCCACAATCAGCAACAATCTACGGCTCCAACTTGATGGGTGCGCAGTTCATGCTGATAAAGATATTCATGAGGTGTGCATGAAAGCCCTTCTCTTGAATTGTTAACATATGGACCTCTTATTACCATTACTATGCTTGCTTCTTGGTACTATATAGCGATTCACCATCGCCGCATCACTCCGTGACTTAGAAATATTAGTAGCGTTGCGAACTCATACGTTTTCCCTCCGCGTTTGTTCCCATCCGCTGAGGTATGTTAATCTTGCACTCGTACCTCGATTCCTACTGATGTAATCTAAACTTGCTCGCTGCTGTAGGTATATTCAATCGTTGGCGTCTGTTCCCATCCGCTGATACTTGCTCGTTGCTCTATGAATCTCGAATGAACGCAGATGGACTCTAACTATTCGGCTGACGATGTCGCAAATGCAAAGGGTCTGCAGTTCTTAGCGGTGCGTCTCTTTCTTACTGATACGAGGAGGGTAATATAACAACAGATATACTGCTACCAGTATACAAGCGGTGCGTACTACTGTCTGAACTCTTCTTGAATCCCAATTCTAACCTGACAGCTCAGCGTCGATGGCTACATTCTGGGTAGGGTCTTCAAAGCTTTTCTTGTCCGCTGCCAGATTTCCTTGATGATCCAGATCTATGATTACGTTTGTTCACTGCACGAAGAGGTATCACACTGGTTCGTCGTATGCTTCAAATTTTATATTGATAATTGTATGCTCTTCAAAGTTGACGTTCCTGCGTCTATCGCGCTGGACCAAGGTTAAAGGCCTTTACATTATTACACGGTATATCCCCTTCCTCGTCCTCATCATGGACATATATCGTGCGTTCAGCTCCAGCACACATCCCGCTGATTACGAATTGACATGTTGCCTTCAGTGTACTTCGCGCCGAATGAAAACCCCGATGTGTGTGAACGTGAAGGCTTGCCCCACTGACAAATGCTTACTGTCTCCTGCATATCTTCACCAGAGATGCCGGATGGTGATTAGTATCTACGCATGTACGTGGACGGCACATGCTGCATGCACATTCTTTCTGAACACTGATCTGTCCTCTCACAGGTTTAACCGTCATATCACTCCTTTGCTCTGAATGTATCTGTCCTTTCCCTGCGATACACACGTACCCCTGATCCAATTCATCTAGTGTTTTTTGTGCTCAGAACGTGTGCGCTCTGGAACAATAATCGAATCATACTCGCAGCCATATTGTCCACCCTTTTCGTGAGTCCTTTTAGCTCCACCGCACTCCAAGCTCGTGGTAGATGCAGTACAGGCTGTGACAGTTGCAAGCCTCATCGCTGATGTTCTCAGTGTCGGCGACTCACATGGTTTGTGCCCACCTCTTACCACTTTTTATCGCGCATGCTCACTCCGCTTTCAGTTACAATCAGCATGATCCCAAGAATCACAGGCTGCTATCGGACCTCGCATGGTTTCCAAGGTTCCATACCGTTTCTCCTCTTGTTTGCGTTTCAACTAGGTTTGTCACCTGTGACAAACGGAAACAGGAATCGCACCCGCTAATTGATGTTCTCCCAGGACTCATCTCCCTTACAATTACACGTGCCGTACGGAACTGGCGGGTGTTCAACTCCCCTCTGTACGAAGTTGTGGTGAAACATAATCTGTTTTATTATACATGCGGTCTGCGTAAGTCACGATACACATGTTTCCGTGCTCATCGATAATGATTCTTGTTCCGATAGTTCTCTCAGCCGCAAACGTCCTAATGCAGACGCTGTTTTCCCAAGTGCGTGAAACCCCAATACCTTTTGATATGATTTATTGATGTTCCGCACAACCCAGACTGCATACCGCCTTGTTTGTGAAGTGTATGTTCCTCTTAATCCTGCTGCGAATTGCTGATAACCCAGTCCAGTCTCCAGTACTTTGTCCTCGCAATCCTTGCCACACGCATGCACCGCAATCTGTGGCATATCGACCGGCAGGCACGCGACTCTGTCACTGACGCTTATTCGACGTCGTGAAGTGAGATTTGGATTGAATGAGACGGCTCTGAATTGTGGGGTGGTTTTGTTCGGGTTCGGGATGCACTTAAGGTATGGGACTACATTTTTTGTCTAGTGCAGGAGCCTGAGGCCGCATTTGGAGGGAGTTGATCTATCCAAGTGTCGAGTTTTCACTGTAGTCCATGCGCCCAAGTAGTAAAATGTGATGACCTTGAGTTACTGCACCGTTACTTGCACAAGGGCTCGGTGATTTGCTGATGTTGACTAGGGGTCCTGGTCGGGGTGCCACTTGGTGTGGGACTTGAAGCTTGAAGAAGCGTTTTTTGAATTGTTTTCGTCCCTACCCACACAAACTCTTCCACTTTTCACCTCGCACGAACGCAGTTCCTTCTGTTCACGCGATCAACCTCGCGACCATATAGATGCACGCGCCTTGTCTCAAGTCGAGGATATTCGGCATGATAACATGCAAAGCCTAGGCACCATTGTGGTGTTCTGGGATCTAATTATGCCATTTCCCATCCGCTACTAGCTTTGGCGCAGGATGCCATATTAAAATGCCACTTTAAAACAGACTTCGATTTGGGCTATGTGAAGCAGAGCGGAATCAGCCTTTAGCGGCTGTGCATAAAAGAAGATAGTCAAATTGAACAGCCTGCCGGGCCATCTCGTTTGGGGATTCGGTGGGGATGGAGAATCATAATCATACGTTACCGATTCTTGTACATCAGATGATCGGAGATCTATATAGGATGCGGTGAGTGCTGGATCAAGCTTAGCTCAAGTACTGAGCGAAGTCCTAGGTAGAATCCTTGTTTCGTAGTAGAGAACTCCGCTGATTATGATCAAAGGATCTAAAACACGACGACGGGGGATCATCGATCAGCGCTCAGCGCTCAGCCCTGGGCTGTCTACTGGCAAGCGATCAGGGTGGGCAGTGAAAACGCCGGGACGACAATATCATCATCCTCATCGACATCATCGCCTGACCAGATAGCAGCATGATCATTAACAGCACGAGTCAATTTTTGACGTAATCCTGCAATTTGAAGCAACTATCTATGGCACTGGTACACACTGGCTCATGCTCGTAAGATATAAAAAGGTGGGCACGAAAGCCCTCAGGCTTCTTTACCCTTCAAACGAACGCATATGGACTCCTACTATTCAGCTGACGATGTCGCAAATGCAAAGGGTCTGCAGTTCTTAGTGGTGCGTCGTTTTCTTACTGAAAAGAGGAGGGTAATGTAACAGCAGATATACTGCTACCAGTATACATCCAGTGCGTACTACTGTCTGAACTCTTCTTGGGATCCAGTTCTAATCCGACAGCTCAGCATCGATGGCCACATTCTGGGTAGGGCTGCCAAAACTTTTCCCTTCCGCTGCTAGACTTCCTTGATGATCCAGATCTATGATTACGTTTGTTCACTGCACGAAGAGGTATTACCGTCTGGTTTGTCGTATGCTTCATATTTTATGTTGATGATGGTATGCTCTTCAAAGTGGACCTTCCTGCTGCTATCACGCGGGAGCAACTTGAAGGTTAAAGGCCTTTACATCATTACACGGTATATTCCCTTCCTCGTCCTCATCACGGACATGTATCGTGCGTTCAGCTCCAGCACACATCCCACTGATTATGTTGACATATTGCCCCTTCAGTGATGTTCGCGCCGAATAAAACCCCCGATGTGTGTGAACGTGAAGGCTTGCCCCACTGTTGAATGCTTAATAACTTCACCAGAGATGCCGGATGGTGATCAATATCTACTCATGTACGTGCACGGTACATGCTGCATGCACATTCTTTCCGAACGTTCATCTGTCTTCTCACAGGTTTGAGCATCATATCAGTCGTTAGCTCCGAGTGTACCTCTCCATTTCCTGCGATATACACGTGCCCCTGATCCAATTCATCCAGTATTCTTTGTGCTCAGAACTTATGCGCTCTGGAACAATAATAGAATCGTACTCGCAGCCATTTTGTCTGCCCTTTTCGTGAGTACCCTTAGCCTCACCGCACTCCAAGCTCGTGATAGATGCAGTACAGGCTGGGACAGCTGCAAGCCTCGTCGTTGATATTCTCACTATCGGCACCTCACATGGTTTGCGCCCACCTCTTTTTACCACTATTCGCGCATATTCACTCCGCTTTCACAGTCACGATTAGCACGATCCCAAGAATCACAGGCTGCTATCGGACCTCGTCTGGTGTCCAAGTTTCCATAACATATCTTATCTTGCTTGCGTTTCAACTAGGTTTGTCACCGGAAACACACAGAAAACGGAAGCGCGCGCTGAATGATGTCCTCCCCAGGGCTCTTCTCCCTCACGATTATACGTGCCATACAGAACTGGCGAGTGGTCAACGCCCTTCTGTACGACGTCGTGGTGAAACATAATCTGTTTTATTACACATGCGGTCTGCGTAAGTCATGATACACATGTTTCCGTGCTCATCGATGATGATTCTTGTTCCGATAGTCCTCTCAGCCGTAAACGTCCTAATGCAGACGCTGTTTTCCCAAGTGCGTGAAACCCCAATACCTTTTGATATGATTTATTGATGTTCCGCACACCCAGACTGCATACCGCCTTGTTGGCGAAGTGTATGTTATTCCTAATCCTGCTGCGAATTCTTGATAACAATATACAGTTTCCAGTTCTTTGTCCTCGCAATCCTTGCCACACGCATGCACCTCAATCTGTGGCAAATCGACCGGCGGGCGCGCGGCTCTGTCGCTGACGCTTATTCGACGTCGTGAAGTGAGATTTGGATTGAATGAGATGACTCTGAATTGTGAGGTGGGCTTGTTCGTATTCGGGATACACTTAATGTATGGGACTGCGTTTTTTGTCTATTGCAGGAGCCTGAGGTTGCATTTGGATGGAGTTTGTCTATCCAAATGTCGAGTTTCCACTGTAGTCCATGCGCCCAAGTAGTAGAATGTGATGACATTGAGTTACTGCACCGTTACTTGTGTGGTCCGGGATTTAAATATGGATAGATCTGAAATTCAGTGAAATCAATGCATCTCGACATCGGGAGAAAAGAGGAACGACATACACACATAAGCTTGACATAAGGAATAGACATGGTTCGTGTATGTAGCCATGCAGTGGGGTAGCGATCGTGACCATTCGAGAGGCAGTATGAGTACCACCAGCCAGATTTAACGGGTATCCCAATTCGTAAAACTCGCAGAGATACAAGCTTGGTCCGTGCGCAGAGGCGCAGTGAGGTATATAATTTTGAGAAGACATGAATGATCACAGGGAATAGCTTTGATGATAATGAATGTCGAGGAAGCGTCACGGTCTCTACAGCCTCTGCCAGTTTGGGGCGTCTACTAGTCCTAGGGAAGCCATACAAACATACACATACCAAATCCATCCCATCACAACTGACGAGCTGTTGGTTCAGTTCTCGCAGACAAGGCCTACTCGACAGACGTTCTTACTTGTGTCAGCAACACCCTAAGTCTGCTGTTGGGACTCAGATAACGATCCGAGGAAGGGAACAAGATAATATTGTTGTTACAGAACTGCGATGGTAAGATAGACAAGGTCGAAAACAAGGAACGAGACTCTCAGTGGCGCGCGTCATAACCAAATTGAAGGCCCGCTAGTCCTCGGGCTACGCCTTTTCATCACAACTTGTCCATCCATGGGATCGGCGTCCCCTTGTGCTTCCTGACTTTGCATGCAAAGAGCTTAGGAGAGTTGTCCGAACCCGGAGCTCCGTTGGACGGCTCGTCCTCGGAACAGGAGCAAGATGATTGGGAATTGAGCGAGCAAGCGTTGCAATTGCTTATTCGCCTTGGGCTTCCTTTTGGCACATTTTTGCTAGCTCAGCAGCTGCGCGGCGGAGAATACAGGAGAATTGCATCGGATCATGATATCATTGCACATGTGAAAGACATAGATTCTGTTTACAACTAGATGGAACTTGTCAGAGCCTTCAAGTTGGAAATATTGTAGCTGGATTTTTAGGGATAGATGTGCAACATACCCCACGACTCACACTTTCCCTTCAAAGCAACCGACAGCATCAAGGAACCCATTTATCAGGCACTTCAAGTTCTCTGTCCTACGCTCCTTCATCTTTACTCATACCTTGACTTTTGTTGACAGCGACCGAATTTCTCTCGCCAATCAATTTCCAGTCACGGGTACGTTGGGGAAGTCGCAGGACCGGTTGTAACTCGGGAAATTCCAGCTCGTGTCGCTTGTATATGTGGGGGAATACTTAGGAAGATTCAAAATTCAGCATTCTTTGCCTACCGGCTGACCGCATGTCGCGGAGCAGCATCAACTTCAAGTCGCACCACTCCTGAACATGTTGAAGGC